>JAULKQ010005000.1:35004-54355 GCA_032356285.1 Smithsoniella earleae | reverse complement strand
GGCGGGCTCGGTCATCCAGGTCGACAAGCCTGGTCCTCTGAGCGTGCCGTTCAGCGCGAGTGAGAGCATTACGATCACGGGCGGCGGAACTCCGCCGTACACGATCACGCTCACCGGTGGTCTGGCCGGATCCATCACCGGCAGTCCGCTGCCGGGGCCGGGCACGTTCGACTACAACGCTCCGGGGGTTCCCACGAGCGGTCAGGTGCTGATCACCGACTCGGCCGGCTCGCCGAATACCCTGTCCATCTCGGTCACGGTTCCGTAGCCGAGCGAACCGTTCCCAACCGACGAAGCGCCCCGGGGAGATCTTCCTCGGGGCGTTTCTCGTTTCGGGCTCAGGTCGACGTGGGCGCCCGGTCGGAGTCGCCCGAGAAGATCGCTCCGTAGCCGGCGACCAGGATCGCGAGAAGAAAACCGAACTGCATGAATCCGAACGCGGCGACGAGGATCTTGCCGCGGACGGGCCACGTCGCCATGTCGCCGTAGAACACGTAGTGCCACAGGACGAGCAGAGTGATCGTGCATTCCACGATCGTGCCGACGACGCCCCCTTTCTTGTGGGACACGTCGAAGCAGGTCCAGAGCTGGAACGTCGCGACGGTCAGGATCATCGCGCCGCAAAGACGGATGAAGAACGACGACGGCGCCGAGTATTCCGGTATGCCGATGAGCTGGAACGCTTCGAGGGGCAGGAACAGCATCGGAAGGGCGAGCACGAAGAGAGCGATCGTGCCCTTGATGGCGAGGACCATGCGGAGGCGGGACATGCTGCCGAGGCTAGCTTGAGTTGGGTGCCGGGTCACGCCCTCCTTCCCTGAGATTGACCTGAGCCGGCGATGCATGTAGCCCGGGCTTCCCGTGGTCACGAGGAAAAGCACGAAGAAGTCGGCGGCGAAGAAGAAGGTCGTCGCGCTCCGGGCTCCCAAGGTCCTGGTTCTGCACGGACCAAACCTGAACCTTCTGGGCGAGCGGGAGCCGGCGATCTACGGCCGCACGACGCTGGCCGAGATCGATCGCTCGCTCGAGGCGCTTGGGCAGGAACTCGGCGTCGAGGTCGAGTGCTTCCAGTCGAACCACGAGGGAGCCCTGATCGACCGCATCCAGGAGGCCCGGGGGGTCGTCCGCTCGATCGTGATCAACGCGGGAGGGCTCACGCACACGAGCGTCTCTCTCCGGGACGCGCTTGCCTCATCGGACGTCCCGGTGGTGGAGGTGCACCTCTCGAACATCCACCAGCGTGAGGAGTTCCGGCACCGTTCGCTCCTCGCGGGCGTGGCCCAGGGGCAAATCTGCGGCTTCGGCCCCGAGAGCTACCTGCTGGGCCTGCGCGCGGCCGCCAACGCGGCGACCGCCCACCGCACACGCCGGAAACGCTGATCGGGAGGTAGGGGACGACCGCGGCGGGGGCTTCACGGCCCGCTCCGAGAGCGATCGCCTCATCGACCATACCCTTCGGGCCGAGCTGAACCGTCGTCGCGGCGAGCGCGTGTGCTCCGACACCGCCGGTTTTCGGATCGGAGACATCGGCCTTGGCCGCGAGCTCCGAACGCTTCGCCGAACGTTCCTCGGGTATCGCTTCGAACTTCTGGCGAGACGCGTCTTGTTTGCTCCGACCGACGACGGTAACCACGGCCAAACCGCCTTTCGGCCCGTCAACAACCTAGAAGATGAGAATCGCCCGACCCCGCTGCCGCTTTGCGGCACACCTCACCGTTCTCGTCGTGTTGGCGCTTGCGCCGAGTTCCTCCAGCGCAACCGAGCGGGTGCTACCCGCAGACCGCCCCGTTGTCGGTGTTGCTCTGAGCGGGGGTGGGGCCCGCGGTCTCGCTCACGCCGGAGTTCTCCAGGTCTTCGAAGACTTGGGTATCCCGGTCGATCTCATCGCCGGAACGAGCATGGGAAGCGTTGCTGCCGGGATCTACGCAAGCGGGTACTCGGCAGATGAACTCGCGCACGTGGCGGTCTCCCTCGACTGGGAGAGCGTTTTCTCCGACAAGGCTCCGCGTCGGTTCCTGTTTTTCGAAGACAAGAGAGAGGCAACCCGGTCGATTCTCGGTATACCCTTCCGCGACTGGAAGCCGGTTCTTCCAACCGGGGTTACCCCCGGTCAGAAGATGACGAATGCTCTCTCCCTTCTGACGCTTCGCGCCGCCGCAACCGACGACTTCGACAAGCTCCAGATTCCCTTTCGAGCTGTCGCCACGGACCTCGTGAGTGGACAGCAGGTCGTCCTGGACGGCTCCCAACTCTCCTTGCCCGAAGCAATTCGCGCGAGTATCGCGGTGCCCGGCGCGTTTGCTCCGGTCGACCTCGGGGAAATGCTCCTCGTCGATGGTGGCCTCACCAACAACCTTCCCGTGGACGTCGTCCGCGCGATGGGCGCGGAAATCGTGATTGCCGTCAATGTTTCGACGCCACTTCGGCAGAAGGCCCAACTGGATTCGGTCTTCGCGGTACTCGAGCAGTCGATCTCCCTGCAGATTGCACAGGGAACCGCCAGGCAACTCGAACAGGCGGACCTCGTCATCACGCCCGACTTCGGCGACCTCTCGGCTACCGACTTCGGTGCGGCCGAGGCGCTCGTGGAAGCCGGCCGCCAGGCGGCACGGCGCCAGCGGGCCGCTTTGGAACGGCTCGTTCCCGAGTCGTCACGCGACTGGGAACGGCTACAGACCCTGGTTCGAAAAGACGACGAGACCCAGATCGACGAGGTCGTCGTCGACGGTGCGATCACACTCGGACAACTCGCGGAGCTCGAATCTGTCGGCATCAAGCCGGGGGAGCCGATGCCGGTGGAGAACCTCGAGGAGAGCGTTGGGCGGGCGTGGAGCCTCGGTTTCTTCGAGTCGGTAGGGTTCACGATCGAGAAGCCGAGCATCGGGGGGCGCATCCTGCGTCTGCAGCTCAAGGAGCGGGAGCGCTTCGTGCTCGAACTCGGTGCCGGGTACGACGATCTCTACGGGGGAGTCGGCTTCGCCGGAATGACGGTGACGAATCCGTTCTTCCTCGATTCGACGCTTTCGGCCGAGGTGCAGTTCGGAGGAGTCACGTCCGCCGAAATCACCTACTTCCTCTATCGTCTCGGGAACTCGCCGCTCTTCCTCGAACCCCGGGCCTTCTACGACAGCAGGCCGCAGTTTCTGTTCGCCTCTGGGCGAGAGCTCGCGGAAGCCGAGACCACGACGTACGGCGGAGAACTGGGGTTTGGCCTCGTGCTCCGCAACCTCGCCCGCCTGACCTTCGGTTACCGTTTTCGGAGAGCCGAGTTCACGATCGACGGCTCGCCGAACGGACTTCCCGAGGCGGACGACGACGTCGGAGCACTCTGGGCGCGGATTGAGGCGGATACTCTCGACCAGTTCCCCTATCCGACCTCCGGCACGCGGTTCTCCGCAAACTACACCTTGGCCGACGACATCCTCGGCGGCAACGTGAGCTTTCAGAAGCTCGATGGCAGCGCCGAGGGCTACTGGTCTCCGGCGGAGCGTCACACGCTCTACGCGATTCTCCTCGGCGGGACCTCGCTATCGAGCAACCTCCCCATCTACGAGGACCTCCTCGTCGGCGGCCCTCGTTCGCTCCCGGGCTATCATCGCCAGGAACTCCGAGGCGAGCAGGTCCTAAACGGGCTCGTTGGCTACCGCTATCGTGTCTGGACGCTCCCGGCAGGCCTCGGGCACGGGCTGTATGGCCGTGCGGCATTCGGGGCCGGCAACGTATGGCCGTCGAATGCGGACCCCGTTCAGCAATCGCAGTTCGGCTTCGGCGGCGAAGTGGGTATTGGTGTGGACACGGCGCTCGGACCCGTGGATGTAGACTTTGGCGTCGGCGAGGCAGCCCGGAACCGGTTCTACGTCTCGGCAGGCTTCCTGTTCTGAGCGGAGCGCAGGGCGTTCCGCCGTCGGGGAGCGGGCCCGTGTGGATCACGTCTTTGGGCCCGGTTGGGGCTCGGGTATAACGCGCGGATGCATGGAGGCTCCGAGCGGTGAGACGGCTTCTCCGGTTCCTGGGGTGGTCCGTGGGGTCGTTGTTGGCGCTCGTCGTCGTGGTCGTGGCCATCGGGTGGGCGATCTCCGAGGGGATCTACGGCGAGCTTCATTCCCGGGGCGCGGTGACACGAGAGCCGGTGCCCCCCGCAGCGGTCGCGGCCCGCGCGAAGATGCAGGAGGGGACATCTCTCGCCGACGGGGAGATGACACAGATCCTGTTCGGAGACCTGCACGTCCACACGACCTTCTCCGCAGACGCGTTCGTGTTCTCTCTGCCTCTCTTCCAGGGCGAAGGGGTTCACCCGCCCGCCGACGCGTGTGACTTCGCGCGCTTCTGCGCCGAGCTCGATTTCTTCAGCCTGAACGACCACGCCGAGGCCCTGACGCACCGCCAGTGGGACGAGACGAAGCAATCGGTCCGCGAATGCAACGCGGTCGCCGGCGAGGAGGGCGGCGATCCCGATCTCGTCGCGTTCCTGGGCTGGGAATGGACGCAGTCGGCGAGTCCCCTCAAAGCCGGCACCCCCCACTACGGGCACAAGAACGTGATCCTCCTCGGTACCGAGGACGAGGACGTCCCGACGAGACCGATCGGCGCCGGCGCCGGTGGTCTGTTCTCGACCGACATCATCCCTCCGGCGGGATGGGCGGCGGTGCGGGCGGCGATTGCCGTTCCCGATCTGCCGAACGTCGGCCCGTACCTGGACTTCAACCGGTGGATTCGCGAGGTTCGGGAGACTCAGGAGTGTCCGACCGATACGCCGGTGCGCGATCTTCCGCCCGACTGCATCGAGGGCGCGGCGAGCCCGGACGTGCTCTTTGCCAAGCTCGACGATTGGGGCTTCGCGAGCCTCGTCATCCCCCATGGCACCGCGTGGGGCGTCCACGCTCCGGACGGATCGTCGCTCGCCCCGCAGCTCGAGCCCGGCATGCACGACCCGTCGCGCCAGAAGCTGTTCGAGGTCTACTCGGGGCACGGGAGCTCGGAGCGCTACGCGGAGCTGCTCGAGTACACGATCGCCGAGGACGGCTCGCGGGTGTGCTCGCCGCCCGCCGGCGGCTATCTGCCGTGCTGCTGGCGGGCCGGCGAGATCATCGCCGAGCGGTGCCTCGCCGAGGGGCTCGACTCCGCGGAGTGCGAAGAGCGTGCCTCGAACGCGCGCGGCTACATGGCCGAGGCGGAGGGCTCTCGTCGATACGGGGTCGTGCCAGGCACGACGGCCGAAGACTGGCTCGAATGCGGCCAGCTGCCCGACGGGTTCCTTCCCGCGTACGAGTACCGGCCTCAGATGAGCGCGCAGTTCGGACTGGCGGCACGCGGCTTCGTCGACGGCGCGGCGCCTTCTGCGTTCCGGTACGGACTGATCGGCTCGAGCGACAACCACAAGGCCCGCGCGGGCTCGGGCTACAAGGAGATCGGAAGAAAGGCCTACGGCGATGCCTACGGTCCCTCCGATTCGGCTCTCGGCTTGATCGGGAGCTTGACGCCAAAGGTCGAGAAGACCTCACTTCCGGTCCCGCCCGATGAGTTGGCACTCGGAGCGGGGACGGACCGGAACGCTTCCTACTACTACACCGCCGGCCTGGTCGCGGTGCACGCGACCGGGCGCACGCGAGAAGAGATCTGGGACGCGCTCGAGTCGCGTCAGGTGTACGGCACGTCGGGGGACCGGATCCTCCTCTGGTTCGACCTGCTGAACGGGCCGGACGGAGCCGTGTGGCCGATGGGCACCGAGGTCGCACTCTCGAAGACGCCGCGCTTTCGGGTGCGAGCCCTCGGGGCGTTCGAGCAGAAGCCCGGGTGCCCCGACCATACGGTACAGCGTTTGTCCCCGGAGCGCCTGCAGCGTCTGTGCCTGAACGAGTGCTACCACCCGAGCGACGTCCGCAAACGGATCGATCGAATCGAGGTCGTCCGAATCCGGCCCCAATCGTACCCGGGCGAGCCGGTCGGTGATCTCATCGAGGATCCGTGGCGCACCTTCGCGTGTCCGCCGGGTCACGATGGGTGTCAGATCGAGTTCGAGGACCCCGACTTCGCATCGGGTGGACGCGAGGTTCTCTACTACGTTCGCGCGCTTCAGGATGCGTCGCTGGCCGTGAACGGCGATCCGGTGCGGTGCGAACGCGACGAAGACGGGATGTGCATCCGTTCGAATCCGTGCCCGGCCTCCGGGCCGAACTTCGATCCCGAGGACGAGTGCCTCGCTCCGGTGCAAGAGAGGGCGTGGTCGTCGCCCATCTTCGTGATGCCCGACGCCGGCGAATCGTGAGGCGGAATCGGCTCAGGCGGCGGAGCGCGAAGGTGCGGGGAGCTCGACGACGCGCGCACCCCGGCTTGCCAGACGGTCGCGTAGTCCGGAGTCGAACGTGAAGTAGAGGATCTGCCAGCCCTCGTCCGCCAGGTCGGTGAACGCCGTAGCGAGTGCCTCGCGGCGGCCGGCATCGGACGTGAGGAACGCGTCGTCCAGCGCGAGAAAGCCCGGTTCACCGAGAAGGCGTCGCACCAACGCGACTCGAACGGCGAGTGCGAGTTGGTCCTTGGCGCCCCGGCTGAGAGACTCCGTACCGAAGCGCGTGCCGTCTGCGCGCTCGACCGCGAGTCCGCCTTCGCCGTCGAGCACGACCGAGGTGTATCGACCGGCGGTGAGCCGCGCGAGATACGAACCGGCGGCACCGGGGCCGGTCCCCAGGGCCTCGCGAAGAGGCCGGTCGATGTCTTGGGCCAGCTCCCGAATCGCCTGAAGCGCGATCCGGCCGGCGCGGCTTTCGTTGTCGATCTTGGCGATCCCCGCTTCCAGCCGTTCGCGCTCGGCTTCGGCGGCGCCCAAGTCGGGTAGCCCGATCGCGGACAGGGCACGATCGCGCCGATCTGCGATCTCGCCCTTCAGGGAAAGCAGGCGTTCGTCGATGTCCTCGATTTCTCGCTCGAGCGCGGCGAGTTCGTGCGGATCGGGCGCGACCGCGGGGTCGGCGACCGTCATCTCTTCGATCCGTCGCGAGAGGGGGACGTCGTCTTCGACCTTCCCGAGCAGACTGTGAACGGTGCGGTGCGCTTCCTCGAGAGTGGATTCGATCTGCGTGCGCTGCTTGAGCTTCTCCTCGAGCTGGTCGATGCTGGCGAGGCGCACACGCTCGCGCACGTCCGCGACCATGCGCTGCGCATCCTCGAGTCGTCGGTGGCGCTCGGCTTCGGTGCGCTCCGCGGCGCGCAAGGACTCGTCGGTAGACCGCTTGTGCTCCGCCGCGCCGCTGCGCTCGGCTTCGGCGCGCTCGGCGTTGGCGGCGACACTCCCGATTTGCGCCGTGCATTCATCGAGGTTGCCGGCCTTCGAGAACAGCGCGCCGCAAGCGGCAACGGCCTGATCTTCGAGGCTCTTCGCGTTGCGCCGCCGGTTCGTCGCGAAGACGGAAAGGCCCGCACCGAGGAGGCCGAGGACGGCCGCGCCGCCGGCAACGAGGCCGAAGCGCAGGCTCTCCTCGCTTGTGGCACGGGTCGTCGCCTCGAGGCCCACGTAGCCCGCCAGAACGAGAAGCAAGACGCCGCCGATCGCGAGCGGCGTTCGCCAGAGCGACCAGAGGCGCGCGGCGGATCGCGCGCTTCGCGCTCGGGCGACCAGCCCTTCGAGGTCGCGACGGATGCAGTCGGCCATCTGTGTGCGCGCCTTGTCCGCCGCGATCTCGCGTTTCCGGAGTTCCTCCGCAGAGAGTGTCTGCTCGTCGCGCAGGCGATGTGTTTCGTGCTCGGCCGATTTCGCCACGACGGCGGCCTCTCGTACCGCGACGACGGCATCGCGCCACGCCGCCAGATCGTCGTCGCCGTAGCGCTCGAGCTCCCGCAGGTGTTTTCGCGAGGCTTCGACCGTATCCACGGCACGCTGCGCGAGTCGAAAGCGCTCGAAGCGTTCGGCGGAGCGCAGCTTCTCGATGCGGCTCCGCGTCGCCGTCCGCTTGCGTTCGACCTGATGCGATTCCTCGAGAAGTCGGCTGATCGCCGGGAGATCGGCGAGGAATCCCTCGAGGCGAGAGAGCCTCTCGGCGAGGCTTTGGCGCTCGTCTTCGCGAGCCGCGCGTGGTGCGTCGCCCGACGGCCCCGCGTCGAGGGAGGCGGCGGCCCGAACCCGCTCCGAAACCCGATTCAGATCGATGCCGATCAGTCGGCCCCGAATCGCGTTCAGCCACCCGCGGCCGCCTTCGAGCGACGCATCGGCGTCGCGCACGATGAAGAGGCGGGCGAGGGACGGATGTTCCCGCAGAAGTTCGACGACCGGGCCGCCATCCTCGGGTGACAGTGCGAGGTCGATCTCCCCCTGGAAGCCCGGCCCCTCGCGGAGGTTGTCCAGCATCTTGCGATTCCCCGGCCGGACGCGCTCGCGGAGCGCTCGCGTCAGTGCGTCGATGCACGAAGTCTTTCCGGCTTCGTTCTGGCCGTATACGACCGTGACGTCTCCGGGCGTGAGGACGAGGTCGCGAAGCGGGCCGTGGTTCCGGATCGAGAGTCGTTCGATTCGAACGCTCATGGCAGGGCCTCGAGAAACGCGTCCAGCCCGAGTCTCAGTGCGGCATCGAGAACGGCCGGGTCGTCGATCCCATCGGCTCGGGCGCACGAATCGAGTCTCTCGACGAACTCGCCGACGATCGGCACGTCGGCAAGCGCGGGGTAGGCGGTCGCCGCGAGGTCCAGAAGGGGCAGGGAGGAATCGGGATCGTTCGGGTCGCCCGAGATCGTGCTCGGCGTCGGAGCGTGCGCCCCGGAGAAAGCGCGCGTCAGGGCGCGCTCGGCGGCTTCGCGTAGATCCGACTCCGAGGAGAGTGAGATCCCGGAGAGCTTGGCGAGGACTCTGGCTCCGGGCTTCTTCTTCGCGAGCGCTTCTCGTGAGAGCCGCTCGATGGCTTCGATTTCTCCACCCGGCCGGCAGGTGACTTCGACGCTCTCGTAAAAGGGCGTCGCGATCGGAACCTGCTCATGGGCGAGAACGCCTGCGCCGGCTTCGAAGTCGACGAGAAGGGCACCGCGTGCACCGATCTCACGACGGCTCGTCGCGACGGGAGAGCCGGCATACGCCACGAGTCGCTCCCCGTCTCGGTGGACGAGGTTGCGACCGGAGTGGAGATGTCCCAGTGCCGCGTAGCAGCACCGCTTCAGGAGGTCGCTCAGGAAGATCGGCATGAAGGAGCCTTCTTCCCCTTCGCCGGCGAATGCATCGGCCACGCCGTCGGCAATCGTTCCGTGGGCAACGAGGATCGTCTGGCGTGGATCGCCCTGCACGCCGGTGAGGCACTCCGCCAGCGCCCTGCCGTGCTGGTAGGGAACGCCCACGACGTCGAGGCCGCACACCGTGGCGCGAGAGGAGGGTGTTCCGGCCAATACGATCGCGCCGGCTCCGTAGTCGGTATCGGCGCCGTAGCACTCGGCGTCGTGGTTCCCGGGGAGGAAGACGACGGGCCGTGGGGCGACGCTCTCCACGAGCTGTCGCACGAGGGAGCGCTGGCCGACGGCATCCGAAGCTCGATCGAACAGGTCCCCGCAGACCAGGATCGCGTCGACGCTACGCGCCCGTGCGAGCTCGAAAACCAGCGACAGCGCGCGGCCACGTTCTGGCCGGTCGGGTCGAAGGTGCGCGTCGGACGTTTGGAGCAGTCGGATCCGCGGCATGCCAAAACAACGGTTAACGAGAACTGGGGGGGAAGTACAACGGGAATCGCCGCGATCTCGGGCTCAACGGGCCGCGTTCGTGATGGCGTTTCCGCCGAGGGGCAGATCCCGCATGCCGGCCGGCGTCGGGAGCTGAAAGCTCGACGCCTCCAGGTCTGGATTCGCCTCGAGGTCGCGGTAGAGGACACTGACCTTCGACCCGGGCGCACTCACGTCGATTCGACTCGGGAGAACGTGTCCGTCGACGTCTTGGTGTTCGCCGAATCGGGCGCGAAGAAGCGCGCGGCCGTCCGCATCGATCCGCTCGAACGAGACGGGTACGGCCACGCCTCCCGCGACCGGAGCTCGCGCAAACCCGACGACGATCGTCTCTCCGGGAGGAGATGTGGTCGGTGCGTGGAGAAAGACCTCCGTGCCTTCACCTCCCGGGCTGGCGTCGGCCGCGCCACCGTCGTGCGACGACGAGACCCATGCGAGGCGACCATCGATCTCCGGGAGGGGCGGCTGTCCGAGCAAGACGCGTGTGATGTCGTGCGGGCCGGCCGCGACGCCGGTTGCGCTGGCCACGGTCTCGGGCGTCGCGCGTCCCCGGTAGATCGTGCCCTCGTCGGGTGCGAGGACGGCGAGGCTGACGCCGTCGCTCACGGCGGTATAGCTCACGCCAAAGGCCGAGAGCGTGTCCAGACGGAAGGCCGCCGGTGTACGGGCGAGGACGGCTTGCGTGGTGCTGAAGCTCTCTTCGTCGGCGCCCGGGCGCGCGTCGAAGGTAATGCGCATCTTGGCGACGCCGCGAAGCCCTGCGACGTCGTCGCGCTGCTCGTTGAGCATCTCGATCAGGGATTGGGCCGACGCCACATCGAGCCGGCCATACATCTGCTTGGCGTGTGACCCGCCCAGGGCGCACCCCGAGAGGAGGAGCAGCGCGGCTGCGCCGAGTGCTCGGGCCATTCGTGCGCTCCTGTGGATCAGAGCGAAGGCTCGCCGACGCTGCCCGCGCGTTCGACGGCGCGCACCTTGGTTTCGATTCGCCGGCGCTGGTCGTCGTCCGTGGAGCTGGAGAGCGCTTCGCGGTAGAGCTGTAGGGCCTCGAGCTCGCGGCCGACTTTTCGATACGCGTCGGCGAGGTGCTCGTTGATCGTGGGGTCGTCGCCGGTGAGCTCTACGGCGCGTTCGAGCTGTTCTACCGCCTGGCGATAGCGACCGCTTTGATAGAAGACCCATCCGAGGCTGTCGATGTAGAACCCGTCGTTCGGGTCGACGGCGAGTGCCCGCTTCACGAGCCGCTCGGCTTCGTCGAGCTGCCTTCCCGATTCCGCGAGCGAATAGCCGAGATAGTTCAAGGCCGCCGCGTTCTCCGGATTCATCTCGATCGCCTCACGCATCTGCTCGAGGGCCGCCGGGCGGTCGCCCGCCTCGTCGTACAAGGCACCGAGCATGAAGTGATAGCGGTCGTCCGACGGGCTCTTGGCGACGAGGCGCTCCGCCAGGGACACCGCCTGCGGCAGGTTCTTGCGGTCGCGCTCCAGCGCAATCAGGAACTCGATGATGCCGCTGGATTCGGGCCGCACGTCGAGTGCCTGCTTCGCGTAGTCGACCGCGCTGTCGAGATCGTCCTCGCGCTGCGCGAGGTACGCCATCTGCAAGCGCGACTCGGCGTAGAGCGGGGAGTCGGCCGGGACGGTGGCGAGTACGTCGCGGGAGCGTTTCACCTCGCCGGTCTCGGCGTAGACGATGCCCAGATAGTACGCGACCGAGTGGTCGTCGGGGTTCTCTCGACGGACGAGGTTCAGTTCGGTCGCCGCGGCGTCGAAGTCTCCCTTTTCGAGATAGATGAGGCCGATCTTGAGACGCGTTTCCGTCGGATCCGCTTCGATGCGCTCGAGCTGGCGGAACTCCTGCAGAGCTTCGTCGTACCGTTTCTGTCCCGCGAGCATGCCGGCGAGCCGGCGCCGCGCGACCTCGTTACCCGGGTCGAGGGCCAGCACTCGGCGATAGAGAAGATTGGCTTCCTGCGAGCTTCCGCGCATCTCTTCGACGAGAGCGAGGTCCGTCAAAATCAGAACCGAGCGGCCGTTCCTGCGCAGCGCTTCCCCGAAGCTGTCTCGGGCGTCATCGAGCCGGCCGGCGCCGGCGTGAAGTCGCCCGAGATAGTAGTAGCCCATGACCGAGCCGGGATCGGCTTCGACCAGTCTCTCGAGGACGATGCGCGCCTTCTCCGGCTCGCCCCATTTCGTGTAGAGGGCCGAGAGGAGGAGATACGCTTCCGTGGTGCCGGAGTCGCGCCCGATCACCTCGCGATATTCCTCTGCGGCCGCTTGCTCACGGCCGAGCCCGACCAGCGTTCCGGCCAGTAGCATTCGAGTCGGGATGTCGTCCGGGCGCTTGGTGACGGCGAAGGTCGCTGCCTCGTGGGCCCGCTCGAGCTCGCCGCGGCGCACGTAGAGGTGCGCGAGGCGCGCATGGAGACGGGGCTCATCGGGGTCGAGCCGCGCGGCCCGCTGGTACGCCTCGAGCGCGGTGTCGTAGTCGCCGTTCTGCATGGCGACCTCGCCCTTCAGAAACGCGCCGAGAGCCCGGTCACGGTCCGAGAGGTCCAGGTCCGGAGAAAGGCCCGTGTACGGGCGAGAGGCTCCGGATGTCCGGGCGCCCGGGCCGTGTGCACTACAGGCTCCGAGGCACACCGACAGCAGGAGCAAACCGATGAAACACCGCTTCATGCGCTCCCTTCAGAGGTACCATGAGCGCCCACCTCCGGCGAGTACCGAAACAGGGCTCTCGGTGCCTAAACCGAGCTTTTCCAGGCCTCGCGCAGGGTTTCCTCGTAGACGGTGGCGACCGGAACGCCATGCTCTCGCGCAGCGCGGTGGCAATCCCGGTATTCCGGCGTGACGCGCTCGCCGGCGCCAGGGACGCGAACCACCTTCACCGCGATCGAGCCGAACCGGGTCGCTACCGAGCGCGTCTGGCGGGGGAGCATCATCCGGGAGACCGGGTAGGTCCGGACTCCGATCGTCGAGGTTTCGCGAAGGAGGATCCGCCCGAGCGTTTCGCGACGGGCAGGCTCGCCGATCACCCGGACGAGGGTACCGGGCCGTCCGCGCTTCATCGTCATGGGGGAGATCGAGACGTCGCGTGCGCCCGCGTCGAACAAGGCCTCGAGGGCCGGTTCGAACAGCTCGGGGTTCATGTCGTCGACGTTGGCTTCCAGTACGACCATTTCGTCGGACTCGAGCTCGCCGTCGGGGGCGACGAACGCAGACGGCGCAACGTCGACCGTGTCGGCGAGGATCACGCGAAGGAGGTTCGGCCGGTCCGGCATCTCGCGATCCCCCGCGCCCCAGCCCGTCGCGATCGGCGCGAGTGTCGGGGGTGGTTCCGGGCGAGCGAGAGCGGCGATGATCGCCGCTCCGGTCGGCGTCACGAGCTCGGCGGCTCCGTCCTCGAAGCGGGCGGAGAAGCCGCGGAGGATCTCGACGGTGGCTGGCGCGGGCACGGGGATGACGCCGTGCTGCGAGCGGGTCATGCCCGAGCCCAGAGGAAGCGGAGCCGCGTGCATGCGCTCGACCGCGAAGTGTTCGAGGCAGATCGAGGTGCCGACGATGTCCACGATGGCGTCCACCGCACCGACCTCGTGGAACCCGACGTCATCGATCGGCATCGCATGAATGCGAGCTTCGGCGACGGCGAGGACGTGAAAGATCTTCTCGGCCCGCTCTCGCACGCTCGGAGTGATCGCGCTCTTGGCGAGAAGCGCGCGGATGTCGCGATACGATCGGTGTGCGTGGTCGTGGTGATCGTGGTGGTGGTGATGGCCATCGTGCTCGTCCAGTTCGGGTGCACGCACGGAGAACTTCGTCGCGCGTATCCCCGAGCGGACACGATGTCCGACGTCCAAGGTGACGCCCTCGAGGCCGAGCGGCGCAAGACCTTCTTCGAGCACGGATAGCGGCATGCCCAGGTCGAGAAAGGCTCCGATCGTCATGTCGCCAGAGACGCCGGAGAACGCATCGAAGTAGGCAACGCGCATCACGTCTCCTCGGTGTCGCGTTCTTCCGCCTCTCGAATGCACTCGGCAAAGAGACGGTGATAGTTTACGACACTTCCAAACTGTTGCATGTACGAATCGAGTCCCACGAGTGCTCGCCCAAGGAATACACTGTGACCGGGGGAGTTGAAGACCCGGTTTTCGAGTTTGATCGCGGCGGCGTTCATCGCGCGCTCCATTGAATTGTAGTCCCGGGGGTCGTACTCCCGATCGCCGTACGCCGGTTCGAAGATCACGTCGAGAACCTGGACCATCGGCTTCGGGTCATCTCCCTCGTTGATGAATCCGAGCTCGATCAACTCGCGGCCGGCCGCCTCGTGGTCTTGGTCGAGAAGCGCGCGGGCGAGCCGTCGATAGGCACGGCGAATCGTGGGAGAGAAGTAGCGGATCGACCCGAAGTCCAGAATCGCCAGCTTCGGGTGAAACGTCACGAGGTAGTTGCCCGGGTGCGGATCGGTGTGGAGCGCACCGAACTCGAACACCTGGCGCCACACCGCCTTGAAGTATTTCACCGCGACCTGGTCCTTCAGGTCCTGATCGACGCCCGGCGCCAGGATCTCCGCGAACTTATAGCCCTCGACGTACGAAGACGTGAGGACCCGGCGCGACGTGAGCTTGGGGAAGACTTCCGGAATGATGATCTCGTCGTCGTCGGCGAACATCTCGGCGAAGTTCTGCGCGTTCTTGGCTTCGTTCTCGTAGTCGAGCTCTTCGTTCAGTCGTTCCTCGAGCTCATCGTAGACTTCGTCGATGTCGACCTTTTGGCGCATCACGTCTCGGGCGATCAGGGTGAACGTGTGCAGGAGCGCCTTCATGTTCTTGAGGTCTTGGGCGACGGTTTCCTCGACACCCGGGTACTGAACCTTCACGACGATGTCGTCGCCCTCGTGCGTGCGGCCGCGGTGGACCTGGCCGAGCGAGGCTGCTGCAAACGCCTCTTCTTCGAGGTCGCCGAAGAGTTCTTCGGGCGGGGAGCCGAGTTCGTTCGTGATCTGATCGCGGATCAGGTCGAAGGGCATCGGCGGGACGTCGGATTGCACGACAGACAGGACGTCGAGCATTTCCTCGGGCAGGAGGTCGCTCCGCATGCTCAGCATCTGTGTGAGCTTCAGAAAGGTCCCGCGAAGCTCCTGCGATCGCTCGACGATCAACATCGCGTTCTTGAGATGCGTCTCGAGCAGTTCCCGGCTGCGGTCGTCGACCGATTGGAAGGGGCGCTTCAGCGCATTCCAAAGGTAGTTGCCGCCGACCTGCGTCGTGAGCGAGCCGACACTCAGCGCTCGTCGCGTTCGTCCTTTGGTGAGCCCGTCGCTCTTTCGATCGTCTCGCGCCACAGAGGCGTCACTTCTGGTTGATCATCGAGGCGGCCACGGCGGCACCGAAACCGTTGTCGATGTTCACCACGACGACACCGGCGGCGCACGAATTCAGCATGCCGAGGAGGGCGGCCAGTCCGCCGAACGAGGCGCCGTATCCGACGCTCGTCGGCACCGCGATGACGGGGCGGTCGACGAGACCGCCGACGACGCTGGGCAGAGCTCCCTCCATTCCGGCGGCGACGATCAGCGCCGATGCCGATGTGAGTAGGTCCTTGTTGGCCATCAGGCGATGGAGGCCGGAAACGCCGACGTCGTACAGCCGCTCGTGCGGTTGTCCGAACGCTTCGAGGGTGGCCGCCGCCTCCTCGGCGACCGGAAGATCCGTCGTGCCGGCGGCGACGACGAGAATGGTGCCGCGGGTCGCCGGAGTCGGCTTCCGCACGGTGAGGGCCGCCGTGCGCGCAACCTCGTCGTGGACGATGCCCGGAATGCGTTCGCGCAGCAGCGCCCCCGCTTCGGGGGAGATCCGGGTGACGAGAACGTTCTGGCCCGCTTCACGAATTTTCTCGGCGATGGCAACGATCTGGTCTGGCGTCTTGCCTTCGCCGAAGATGACCTCGGGAAAGCCGACCCGGAGCTCTCGATGATGATCGACACGGGCGAACCCGAGGTCGTCGAACGGGAGGTGCTTCACCTTCTCGAGTGCGGCGTCGGCCGACAGGTCTCCCTGCTCGACCTGGGCCAGGATGGCGCGCAGTTGTTCTGGCGTCACGTTCGCTCTCCCTCGTTCTCCGTCGCAACCGCCGCGACGGAGATCTCGTCGACCGAGCGAGGTGATGCCGCATTGACGCGCAAAATGACGCGCTCGAGGGCGAGGGTTTCGCCGACTTCGGGGACGTGAGCGAGATGCGCGAGCATGAGGCCCGCGAGAGTCTCGTACTCCCCCTCTGGTAGCTGCCACTGGAATCGTTCGTTCAACCGCTCGATCTCCGCTCGTCCGTCTACGGTCCACGAGCCGGGATTCGCCTCGCGGACCGGGTCTTCTTCCTCGTCGTACTCGTCTTCGATCTCGCCTACCACTTCTTCGAGAATGTCTTCGATGGCGATGATGCCGACGGCCCCACCGTACTCGTCCACGACAATGGCGAGGTTTACCCCTTCGACTTGAAGACGACGCAGGACGTCGCTCGCGGGCGTCATCTCGGGAACGAAGGTGGGTGGCTTCATCACGT
The DNA here is from genome assembly GCA_032356285.1 of Smithsoniella earleae. NCBI lineage: Eukaryota > Viridiplantae > Chlorophyta > Ulvophyceae > Smithsoniella > Smithsoniella earleae. The sequence continues at coordinate 38,111 of JAULKQ010005000.1, read as the reverse complement.
CGGCTGCCGTGCGCGCTTCGTTCGGCGCCAGCAAGTCGAAAACGTGTAGCAGACCAATCACGTTCGGAAGGCGTTCGTGGAAGACGGGAAGTCGGGAGAAACCCTCCTGTCGCGCGACGCGGATCACTTCGTCGATCGGAGAATCGTCGCGGACCGCGATCACGTCGACGAGCGGCACCATGATCGCGCCGACCATCTCGTCACCGAAATCGTATACGCGACGGGCCATATGTCGCTCGTCCGCGTCTTCGTCAACGTCTGCCGAACGGACCAGATCCGTGAGCCCGTCGTGGGTCCAAGCGTTCTTTCCGACCTCGACCCAGGCGGCCTCGAGTGCGCCGAAGGCTCGCCCGAGTCGCACGGTCCACGCGGCACAACTCTCCTCGGTGGGGGCCGGATGGGTGAGCGCCCGCGGAAGGAGATCGGCGAGAACGAAGGCGGGCGGCGCTGCGAGTAGACTGAGGACCGTCCACGCTTCGCCAAAGATCCCCATCGTGAGGAGTACGACTCCGACCGCCGCCAGAACGGCGCCGAAGCGCGATGCCACGTAGGCTCCGCGAAGTCCGTCTTCTCGAGTGGGATCGTCGACGAGGGGCAACCTTCGCGTATCGTCGATGACGGCAGTCATGCGAAGAAGGAGACCGGCGAGCAGCGTCGAGAGGCCCAGGATCCCCGTCGTGCCGAAGGTCGCCAGGATCGAGGTCACGCCGGCTCCACGCGTACGCGACGCAGAATCGTTCCCTCGCGTCGCTCGACGGTGAATCGGAGTCCGTCGATCGTGAGTTGGTCCGCGACTCTCGGGATCTTCCCCGCGGCCTCCATCAGGAGTCCGCCGACCGTGGTCTCTTCTTCGGTCCCATCGATGGAGCGGTCGAGCGCGGTGGCGAGTTCGGCAACCGGCAGGCGGCCCGGCACGACGAGTGCGTGACCGCGACGTTCGATTCCGGGCTCCGCCACGTCGGACTCGTCGCGGATCTCGCCGAACAGCTCTTCGAGCAGGTCTTCGAGAGTGATGACGCCGGCGAACGCGCCGTGCTCGTCGATCACGATCGCGATGTGGACCCGCCGCCGCCGCATCTCGTGGAAAGCCTCGTCCACCGGAAGCTCCGGTGCGACCACCGTCGGCCGATGAAGGACGCTTGCCAGGTCGAATCCTGGGTCGAGTTTTCGCCCGAGGAGATCCTTCGCGTACAAGATTCCGACGACGTCGTCCGTCGCTTTCCCGTGAACCGGTATGCGCGCGAAGCGCGCTTCGTCGACCGCTTCGAGGAGCTCCGGCGCGGAGATGTCCTCCGAAAGCCAGAACACATCCACCCGCGGCGTCATCACGTCGTTCACCTGGCGGCTTCCGAACGACCGGACGTTCGCGAGGAGTTCGCGCTCCTGGGGATCCAGCTCTTTCGGATCGCCTTCGGTGCCCTCGACGTCTCCCGCAACGAAGGCGTCGAGCGGAGCGCTCGTGAGACGTCGCGCGATGAACCGGCTCGCGCGACGGAGCCAGCGCCCGACGGGCAGGAGGCGCTGGACCCATCGCCACGTGCGGCCGCGCAGCGGTCCGTCGGTCTTCGACGCCAGGGCGGCGCCGAACAGCCCGGAGGCCCACGCGAGGACGGCAAATCCGATGGCTCCACCGATGCCGGCGACGGCAGCCCCGGCCGCTGCGGCGCCGAACAAGGCCAGATCGCGGCCCAGCCAGAGCGTCGTGACGGCGAGCCGCGGGAACGCTCGCACGTCTCGGATTTCGGGGGGCGCTCCCGGGTCGTTTGCGGTGCGGGTCCGCAGCAGCCGCGACTCCGCGCGGCCCGCCCAACCGGCGAGGAGCGTGAACGCCAGAGCCGAGAGAAGACCGCTCCCGAGGACGATGGTGTTTGCGGTATCCATGGGTCGCAATCAGTCCTGCGCGAAGTGGTCGAAACCGCCGGCGACCGCGAGCGGTGTGTCGTCTGCGTCCACCAGCGTGACGTCGCCCACATGTTCGTTGCACGTCCCGATGACCGTCAGCGGCACGCCGGCCTTCGCGGCGAGCGAATCCAGCTGAGCTGTGAGTGTGGCCGGGCACGCGAGGAGGAGTTCGTAGTCTTCGCCCCCGGTGGCCGCGAACGCGTGGCCCTCTTCGTCGAGGCGCGCCACGGCTTCGCTCCGGGGCAGATGGTGGTTCCGGATGTCCGCGCCGACGCCGCTCGCGCGGCAAAGATGGCCGAGGTCGGCCAGAAGCCCGTCGCTCAGATCGATCGCCGCGTGGGCGCCGGCTTGGGCGAGTACCAGCCCCGCCGCGACCCGCGCCTGCGGTGCGACCCAGCGCGCGCGGAGCTCGTCGCTCGGGGTTTCACCGTCGAGCCACGCGGACACGGCGGCCGCGGCGTCGCCGAGGCTACCCGTCACGACCAATTCGTCGCCCGGATGCGCGCCCGACCGTTCGAGGCGGCGGCCCGGGATCTCTCCCATCGCCGTGACGGTGATCGAGAATTCGCTCGCCCGTGCGAGGTTCCCGCCGATCAACACGGCGCCCGCGGCCTCGGCCGCTTCCGCACAGCCGTCGAGTAGATCGTCGAGCCACTCGCTGGCGGTCGTTTCCGGCACGTTGACGGCGGCCACGAGATAGCGCGGCTGTGCCGCCATCGCCGCGAGATCGCTCAGGTTGACGGCAATCGCGCGGCGTCCGAGCTCCATTGGGCTCAGCCATTCCAACTCGAAGTGGACACCCTCGACGAGCGAGTCCGTCGTGACCGCGAGGGGGTGGGGGCCCGGCCTGAAGACCGCAGCATCGTCACCGGCGTCGACGAGGATCTCGATCCCCTTGGGCGGCGTGGTGTTGCGAGCGTTCAGTCGGCCACAAAGCCGGCGAAGAAATGTGTGCTCGCGTTCTAATGGGTCGTCGTCAGACAATGGCCTGCCGTCAGCCGAACTTCTCCCGCACCTTGTCGAAGAAACCCTTTGCTCCGTGATCGGCCTCTTCGCCTGCGATCTCGGCGAACTCCTCGAGGAGCTCGCGTTGCCGATCGGTGAGGCTGCGGGGCGTCTCGATGTTGACCCGAGTGAGTTGGTCGCCCCGGCCGTAGCCGTGCAGATCGGGAACGCCTTTGCCGCGGAGGCGGAATACCGCGCCC
>JAULKQ010005000.1:24923-34994 GCA_032356285.1 Smithsoniella earleae | reverse complement strand
TGACCGAGCCGTCGAGGGTCGGAACGTCGACCTCGGTTCCGAGCGCGGCCTGGGCGAATCCCACGGTGACCTCACAGAGGACGTTGTTGCCGTCGCGCCTGAAATGCTGGTGGTCTTCGACCGAGATGAGGACGTACAGATCGCCCTTCTGTCCACCCGCCGTCGCTTCTCCTTCGCCGCGGAGCTTGAGCCGGGTGCCCGTGTCGACCCCCGCCGGCACGCGGACCTCCAGGCTTTGCTGCTTGCGGACGTGTCCCGTGCCACGACACTCCGTGCACGGGTCGCTTACGACCTGGCCTCGGCCGTTGCAGTGGCCGCACGTCTTCGCGATCGAGAAGAAGCCCTGCTGGAAGCGGACTTGGCCCATGCCGCGACATGGCTGGCACTTCGTGGGCTTGGCTCCGTCTTTCCCTCCCGTTCCGCTGCAGTCCTCGCATGTGACGGCGCGGGGAACGGAGATCTCCTTTTCGCAGCCGAACGCGGCCTCCTCGAACGAGATCGAGAGCGTGTAGCTCAGGTCTTCGCCTCGCCGACGGCGTTGACGCCCGCCACCGCCACCGAAGAAGTCGTTGAAGATGTCCCCGAACAGATCTTCGAAGCCAGCGCCGCTGAAATCGAATCCGCCAGCCCCGCCGGGGCCTTCGAAGGCGGCGTGCCCGTGCCGATCGTACCGGGCTCGTTGCTCGGGATCGGCGAGGATCTGGTACGCCTCGGAGATCTCGCGGAAGCGTACCTCGGCTTCCTGGTCTCCGGGGTTGCGGTCGGGGTGATACTTGAGGGCCAGTTTCCGGAAGGACTTCTTGATCACCTCGCCATCGGCGGTGCGCTCAACCTCCAGAACTTCGTAGAAATCTCTTTTCGTCGCCACGCTTGGGTCCAGACCGATTGTCGGTCAGCGGACCGTGCGACGCAAGCGACACACGGTCCGCCGAGTGGCGACTATCCCTCTTTTACTTCTTCGAAATCGGCGTCGACGACGTCGTCTTTGCCGTCGTTCGTCGCCGAGCCACCGCCGGCCGCGCCGGCATCGGGGCCGGCGTCGCCGCCCGGTGCCGCACCATCTCCGTCGTCCGAGGCTTTGGCGTACATGGCCTCTGCGAGCTTGTGAGAGGCCTGTGTGAGTGCGGCGGCTGCGGCCTGAAGTGCTTCGGGCCCCGCGGTTTGGTCCTCCAGAACCTTCTTGGCTTCGGCAATCGCCGACTCGACGCCACCCTTGGCTTCGGGGTCGAGGGAGTCGGCGTTGTCCGTGAGGTTCTTTTCCGTCTGGTAGACCAGCGAGTCGAGTTGGTTTCGCGCTTCGATCGTCTCTCGGCGCTTCTTGTCGTCCTCGGCGTGGGACTCCGCGTCGTCCACCATCTTCTTGATCTCTTCTTCCGAGAGACCAGACGAAGCGGTGATCTTGATCGACTGCTCTTTGCCCGTGCCCAGATCCTTCGCGTTTACGTGGACGATGCCGTTCGCGTCGATGTCGAATGTGACCTCGACCTGCGGGACGCCGCGTGGCGCCGGCGGGATGCCGATCAGGTCGAACTGCCCGAGTAGCTTGTTGTCGGCAGCCATCTCGCGCTCCCCTTGGAAGACGCGGATCGTGACGGCCGTCTGATTGTCCGACGCCGTGGAGAATACCTGGCTCTTCTTCGTCGGGATCGTCGTGTTCTTGTCGATGAGCTTCGTGCACACGCCACCGAGCGTCTCGATGCCGAGCGACAACGGCGTGACGTCGAGAAGGAGGACGTCCTTTACGTCGCCCTTCAGCACGCCGCCTTGGACCGAGGCGCCAATTGCGACGACTTCGTCCGGGTTCACGCCCCTGTGGGGCTCCTTGCCGAAGAGGCTCTTCACTCGCTCCTGAACCGCCGGCATACGGGTCATGCCACCGACCAGGACGACCTCGTCGATTTCCTGCGTCGACAGGCCCGCGTCCTTGAGGGCCGTGACACACGGCGCCTCGAGGCGATCGAGCAGGTCGGAGCAGAGTGCCTCGAGCTTCGCCCGCGACAGCTTTAGGTTGAGGTGCTTCGGGCCGGTCGAATCGGCCGTGACGAAGGGCAGGTTGATGTCGGTCTCGGCGACGGACGAGAGTTCGATCTTCGCCTTCTCGGCAGCCTCTTTGAGACGCTGGAGAGCCATGCGGTCTTCGCGAAGATCGATGCCCTGATCCTTGCGGAACTCGTCGGCAAGATAGTCGATGATGCGCTGGTCGAAGTCCTCACCGCCGAGGAAGGTGTCGCCGTTGGTCGACTTCACCTCGAAGACGCCGTCCCCGACTTCGAGGACCGACACGTCGAACGTGCCGCCGCCGAGATCGAACACCGCGATCTTTTCGTCTGCCTTCTTCTCGAGGCCGTAGGCCAGTGCGGCGGCCGTCGGCTCGTTGATGATGCGCTTGACTTCGAGGCCGGCGATGCGGCCGGCGTCCTTCGTGGCCTGGCGCTGGCTGTCGTTGAAGTAGGCCGGAACCGTGATGACGGCTTCGGTCACTTCCTCACCGAGGTAATCCTCGGCGGTCTGCTTCATCTTCTGCAGGATGAACGCCGAGATCTCGGCCGGGCTGTATTGCTTTCCGCGGCACTCGACCCAGGCGTCGCCGTTCTCGGCACGGACGACGGCGTACGGGAGAACCGTCGCGGCCTTCTGGACCTCGCCGTCGTCGAAGCGGCGTCCGATGAGACGCTTGATCGCGAAGACGGTGTTCTCCGGGTTGGTCACGGCCTGGCGACGGGCGATCTGCCCGCTGAGACGCTCTCCGTTTTCTGCGAACGCCACCACCGACGGGGTGATGCGACTCCCCTCGGAGTTGGCGATTACCGTGGGATCGCCTCCCTCGATGACCGAGACGCACGAGTTCGTCGTCCCCAGATCGATTCCAATGACCTTGCTCATCGTTCCCCTTCCATCATAGCTGGGACAAACGGCGTTTTAGGCGCGGGTCTATCCCTAGAATTTTGTTGGATTTTCGTGGTGCGAGCTAAGAGATAACCACGATCCGGGGCCGTACAACCCCGAGGCGGGTCAATTCCCTTGGCTTCCGGGCGCTTTTGCGACCGTGACCTGCGCGGCGCGCAACAGGCGGTCGTGAAGCCGGTAGCCCGGCAGATGCTCGTCGAGGACGGAGCCTGGCTCTTTCAGAGTGGTCTCGACGTGTGCGAGCGCTTCGTGCTCGGTGGGGTCGAAGGGCTGGCCCGCCGCTTCGACGCGCGCGACACCGAAGCGCGACAGGATATCGTCGAACTGCTGGGCCACCATGGCGACGCCATCTCGCAGAGCGTCGGGCGTGCCCTCGCTCGGCGGCGGCGCGGCGTTCAGGGCGCGCTCCAAGTTGTCGATGACCGGGAGAAGCTCGCGGATCAGGGGCTCGCTCGCATAGCGGAGGGCCTCTGACTTCTCGCGTTTCATGCGCTTCTTGAAGTTCTCGAGTTCCGCGCGCTCCCGCAGGAACTGGTCGCGGATCTTGGAGGTCTCTCCCTCTTGCTGAGCGATCGTTACTCGAAGCTCCTTGATGAGCGCGATGGCGTCGGGAAGTGTCGTCGGCTCGGGTGCTTCTGTTGCCCCGGCGTCCGCGTGCGGGTCGGCCGGCCCTGCGTCGGCTTCCGTGGCGGCCTCCATGGTGGCGGCCCCGTTCTGGTCGTTTTTCTCGCTCATGCGGTCACTCTATCTCGGTTCGAGCCGGGCGAAACGTAAGCACGCTCGGACCACGTGTCAACGTGGCTGCGGCCGTGGTAGGCGTGCGGAGTGCGAGCGGGATCCACGCCGGCGGTCGTTCTGCGGGCACGCGAGTTCGGTGAATCGGACAAGATCGTGACGGTGCTTTCCCGCACCGAAGGGAAGTTCACCGGCATCGCAAAGGGCGCCAAGCGGTCTCGCCGTCGCTTCCCGGGGTCACTCGAGCTGTTCTCGCACGTGAATCTCGCATTCAAGCAGAAGAACGACGCGGCTCTTTGTTTCCTCGAGCGAGCGGTGCTGATCCAGCCTTGGCTGAATCTCGTCACGTCGCTCGAGCGCTACACGGCAGCGAGCCATGTGATCGAGATGGCCGACAAGATGACGGCCGATCGCGAAGTCGGTGATGAGATCTATGCACTCGTCGTCGCCGCACTCGCACGTCTCGACGCGCGGCCGCCGACCCCGACGACTCTTCGGGTATTCGAGCTCGCGGCACTCGCGGCGAGCGGCTACCGCCAGGAGTTCAGCCGGTGCACGAGGTGCCAGGAGGAACTCGCTCGGCTCGGGAGTGCGCTACGCGTCCCGTACTCGGGCACCGGCCTGTTGTGTGCGCGCTGCTCGGACCGCGAGCATGGCGGTCCTACGATCTCCGCAGAGGCGGCGGCGACCCTGCTCCGCCTCGAGGCCGCCGTCGCGCGAGCGTTGCCGGATGCCCGTCACGAGATGGATGCGAGTACCGCGTTCGTCGACGACGACGAGATCGACGCGGCGACGTCGCCACGCGTTGCCTCCGAGATCCGCATCGCCACGCTGACGCTCCTGCAGCCACACATCCGTGGGCGGCTCCGGGTCTTGGAGTCGATGGGGGTCTTCTAGCGCGAGCTACGGATGCAGTTCGGCTCCGAAGACCTCGGCGATCGGCGCGAAGCGGAACGTTCGGACGAGTCGCGCGATCTTCTCGCGCATCCGCGAGCGGCCGACGGTGTTGAACCAGCGGACGTAGGCCGGAGTGCCGGGGAGCTTTGGCGAGTCCGGATCGATCTCCCACGGGTGCGTGTACACGACAGTGCGCCCGACCTCGTCGTTGAAGCGCCTCAGGTAGCGTTCGGTAATCCAGAAGGGCAGCGCACGAAGGGAGAACCCACCCGCGGCCGAGGGCAGAACGTGGCCGCTCGGCAACCGCGACAAGGGCAGGGGGAACTCCCAGAGTCCGTTCTCCAAACGAACCGCACCGCCGTCGCCCTCGAGTCGAGGAACGTCGCCCGGAAAGTACCGCAGCGGCATGTAGCTCGAGTCGTACTGAAAGCCGGCTTCGGCGAGCACATCGAGCGCCCACAGGTCCGGTGGCTGCAGGAAGTAGGGGGCGCGAAAGCCCGCCACCGACGAGCCGGTGACGTCCTCGATCATCTTCCGCGCGGTCGTGACGTCGTCGGCGAGGCCCTGGGGCGTGCGGCCGCGTACCGGCTGGTGGGCAAGGCCATGGCACGCGATCTCGTGGCCGAGGTCGGTCGCGCGCCGAACCAACGTGGGGTTGTCGCGGGCCACTTCGCCAAGGAAGAACAGCGTCGCCCGCGTGTCGTGTGCGGCGAGCAGGTCGAGCAAGGCGTCGACGTTGCGCTCGACTCGGGTGCCGACGGCCGCGATCTCTTCGCGCGTGGCGGGGCCGGCCGTTCGAGCGGCATCGTGGTACCAGTCCTCCACGTCGATGCTGAGCGCGTTCTCCATCGGTAGCCGTTCGCCGTCCTAGAAAATCCCGGGCACGAGGCGCCAGGTGCGGCTCGCGTACTCGTCATACGCGGCGCCGAAGCGTTCCGACAAGAAGGCCTCTTCACGCGCAATCCGGATGCCGGCCGCGGGGAGCCACACGACGAGCGCAGCGATCAGTGCGGTCCCACTGCGGGTGGAGAGCGCGGTCCCGATCGCGATCAAGCCGAGGCTCGAGTAGCTCGGATGGCGCAGCAGGCGAAACGGTCCCGTCTGCACCAGCTGGTGTCCTTCGGAGCTTTGAATGCGAACCGTGAAGTGACGCCCCATCTCTTCGGAGGTCCGCCGGCGCAACCAGACGCCCGCGCCGATGACGCCGAGTCCGAGTGCTTCCGCGATGCCGGGCCGGGCGAGTTGCGCCCAAGAGCGGTTGTCCCAAGCCGCGCCGCAGAGAACGAGCAGGAATCCGACCTGCATTCCCCAGCCGGTCCAGTCACTCGACTCCGCTTCGGCGTACTCCCGTCGCCCCAGGTCGTAGAAGGACACGCCGGCGATCGCGGCGAGCACCCAGACCGGCGGCGTAGCGAGCTGTCCGGCGGCGGCCACGAGGAGCACGGCCGCAACACCTCGTGCAAGCGGTGTCACACCGAACTATTCGCCGGGTTCGGCGGAAAGTTCAATCGACGGCTCGTCGGACGCCTCGCCGCCCAGGCACTCGCGCAGTACTGCGGAGAGAGCTTCCTGCGTGAACGGCTTCGTGAGGTAGCCGTTCGCCCCGGCCTCGCGCGCACGGCGGCGGTGCTTTTCGCTCGAGCGGGAACTGCAGACCACGACGGGAAGGTGGCACAGTCGCGGGTCGGCGCGAATCTCTTGCAGAAGCTCGTAGCCGTGCATTCGGGGCATCTCGAGATCCGTGACGACGACTTGGAATTGACCACTTCGGAGTTTCTCGAGGGCGTCCATGCCGTCGACGGCGGTCTCCGCGCTCCATCCCTCGGCGTTCAAGAACAGTCCGGCGAGCTTGCGCACGCTGATCGAGTCGTCCGCCCACAGCACGGTCGCGGCGGGAACTGCCGTCGCCGCGAATCCGGCCGGTTCCGGCGGCAGCTCGGGCGCCGATGCGACCGTCTGTCGAGCGAGTGCGGGGAGACGGGACGAATCGAGAACGAAGACGACTTGGCCATCGCCGGCGAAGGTCGCACTCGTGATGAACGGATGTCCGGAGAAGAGCCGCCCGAGCGGTCGGATGACGGCCTCTCGCTGTGCCTCGATTCGGTCCACCAGGATCGCCACGCGCTCGTCTCCGTCCTGGAGGACGAGCGCCGTCGACGGGTGGCCGCTCTGTTGGCCGGTCAACGCGGAAAGAGCCAGCGCCGGCAACATCTTCTCGCCGACGCGCACGCTCGTGCCGTCGCGATCGTACGTGATCTGATGGGGATCGATGCAGAGTACCGTTTCGATCGGCGCCTGCGACAGAGCGAAGCTCTGGTCGCCCGCGCGAAGCACGAGGACCTGCTCGATCATGGCGGCCAGTGGCAGCGTGATGCCGAACGTCGTGCCGGCGCCGTCTCGCGAGTCGACCGCGACCGTCCCGCGCAGCTGCTCGACCTCGCTGGCGACCACGTCCATCCCGATTCCACGGCCGGCGAGGTCGGTCACCTGCTCTTGGGTGGAGAAGCCGGGTCGGAAGATCATGCGCGAGAGCTGGTCACGGGAGAGAGTCGCGCCGGCGGCGACCATGCCCAGGCGTTCGGCCTTGGCCTGGATCGCGCCGAAGTCGAGTCCGCGACCATCGTCCCGCACGACGATCTCGACGGAACCCTGACGCTGGAGGGCTTGCAGAGTCACACGCCCCGCCGTGGGCTTGCCGGCCTCGGCTCGCTGCTCGGGTGCTTCGATCCCGTGGGATACGGCGTTTCGTACCACGTGAAGAAGAGGGCCGTACAAGGACTCGATCAATCCGCGGTCGAGCTGCACGTCGCCACCGATCGTAACGACTTCGACTTCTCGGCCGGCATTGCGTGCGGCGTCGCGGATCGCCCGCTGCAGGCGGCGGAAGAGCGTCTCGAGCGACTGCAGACGCATCGCGCTCACCGTGCGCTGCAGACTCGAGCTGATCTTCGAGATCTGTCGACCTTCCTCTCCAAGGCCATCGAGCACTCGGCTGAGCTGCTCGAGCATCTCACCGGTATCTGCCGCCAGTTCGACGAGGCTTCGCGTCAGGACGTTGAAGTCGTCGTATTTGTCGAACTCGAGGTCCGTGAACTCGTCGGGATCGTCCGAGGTCTTGGGTTCGGTGTCGTCTGCGGCCGACGGAGTCGTATTGAACTCGAAGCTGCGAAATCCCTCGATCGTTTCGTTGAGCTGGAGTCGATCGAGGTTCAGCTTGTCGCGCATGTCGTTGATCGACAGCAGCGCGTCATCCATTCGCGTTCGACTGACGACGAGTTCACTGACTCGATTCATCAGAAGGTCGAGGCGGCTCGCGTGGACCTTGACGATCGCGGATTCCGGTTCGCCTGAGGCCGGTGCGGTGGGCTGCACCGGCGCGGGCGGGCGGACCGTCGGCTCCGGCGCCGCGAGCGGCTTTCCAGCCGGCGGTGTGCCGGCGAGGATCTCGGCGATGCGTGCGTCGACGTCCTGCAGGATCCGGTGATCATGGTGAGTGCCGCGCGCATCGTCGATCAAGCCCGTGACCGAATCGAGCATCTCGAGCAGAAGCTGCGTAAACGGATCGACGTCTCCGGGCAGTCCGTTGTCGACGGCGTTTTCCAGCAGAGTCTCGCCGGAGTGTAGCTGCTCGGCGATGCGGTCGAGGCCCACGGCGGCTGCGGCCCCTTTCAGGGTGTGAAACTGGCGAAACAGCACGCGGAGCGGCGCTCGGTCGCTCGGGTTCTGCTCGAACGCGACCAGCGCCGTTTCGCAGGCTTCGAGTGCTGTATCGGCGTCGAGCGCGAACGCCTCCATGATCTCCGGTTCGACCGCTGGGTCGATCGTTGCCGTCGAGCTTCGTTCTTCCGCCGACGGAGCATCCGGCGTCGGCTGCGGCCGCGGTTCCGGCGAAGCCGGTGCGATCTCTGGTCCCGCTTCGCGGGAAGACAGGACGGGAGCGGACGCGCTCGGTGCTGCGTCCTCCGCGTCGAAGACGCTGGCTGTGGCCATGTCGAGGAGGAGATCGAGAGCCGCGGTCGGTGGCTCGAGGCCGGCCACGAGGAAGATCTCCTTCATGGGCTCTGCGATCTCGCTGGAGAACTCGGGACGAAGAGGGATGAGGTCCGAGTCGTCCGCCACGCGCTCGAACGCATCCTGCAGCGTCAGGCCGAGATCGCGGCTCTGGCTCTGTCCCACCGTAGCGGCGCTGCCCTTCACGGTGTGGAAGATGCGACCCAGATCGGCGCACAGGTTCTGCTGCTCGGCGGGGTCGATCAGACCCATCAGGAGGTCCGGGACGTCTGCGAGCAAGTCCTTCAGTTCTTCCTGGAAGACCTCGGCGAGACTGTTTGCGAGATCTGCGTCGAACGTCGGCTCGCTCTCCGAGCCCGCCTGGTCGACCGTCGCGAACGGGGTTTCGGTTTCCGCCGCTTCCTGCGTGATCGTGTCCTGCGGGTCTTGCGTTCGTTCGGCCGGGTCGGCGTCTCGCGCCGGGTCGTCGTCGAGAACTTCGGGGAGGAGCTCGCTCGGTGGCGTGTCGGAGTCGGCGCGAATCCCATCTTGGTAGGCGGGAGAGAAGGTCTCGTGCAGCTCGCGAACGAGAGATTCGTCGGCGCCCACGTACCCGGAGCGAGCGTGGTCGACCATTCGACGGGCCGGCGTGATCGCGGCGAGCGTTTCACGAACGAGAGCGCGCGCTGCGTCTCGATTCTGCTCCGCCTGACGCGATGCGAGCTCTGCTGCGCGTTCGAGGACCGCGCCCACGTGGCTCAGTGTCGGCAATTCGGCGAGCGCGGCTGAGCCTCGAAGGGTGTGCCCGCCGGCCGCGACATCGTCGAGGCCGCTCGCATCGCCGAGATCCTCGGCCAGGGCACCGAGTTGCGTCGCCATGGTCGACAGCAACTGCTCGGCTTCGTCGAGGAAGATGCCGCGGATCGAGGTCAGGGCTTCGTCTTCGGATGATGCTTGCTGGGATAGGGTGTCGATGGACCCGGCTCGCTCTCTCCAGTCGTCGATCATATCGAGCTGGCTCTTCAGCCTTCGACTTGCGGGTCAATGGCTGCTCGAAGTTCCTCCGAAAGCTTGGCGAGCTCCGCACTGCTGCGACGAGTCTGCTCGCTTGCGCGCTGCACTCCGGTTGCCGTGGTCGCGATCTGCGCTACGGCTTCGCCGAGCTTCCCGACGGCTGATGCCTGCGCGTCTGCCGTACTCGAGATCTCGGCCATCGTGGTGCTGGCTTCCGTGGTGACGACGTTGACCTTCTCGAGTGCGTGCTGCGCTTGGGCGGCGGCGGCCGCTTGAACTTCGATGCGTTCGCCCTGCCGTTCCATTCCGCCGACCGCGTCACCGATGTCGGATTGGATGCCGCCGATCAGGCGCTCGATTTCCTTCGCGGCCGCTGCCGCACGTTCCGCGAGCTTGCGGACTTCGTCGGCCACCAAGGTGAAGCCTTGCCCCTGCTCCCCGGCGCGCGATGCCTCGATGGCGGCAGTGAGGGCGAGCATGTCGGTCTGTGCCGACATCTTCGAGATCGTTCCGATGATCGCCGCTATC
>JAULKQ010005000.1:0-23097 GCA_032356285.1 Smithsoniella earleae | reverse complement strand
CGAGGCCGGCGAGAATCGTGGCGACGAGAGCGACGCGGAGGGCACCCGCGCGACGAGGCTCCGAGTTGGAGCGCGCCGCACTGGCGATGATCGGACGGCTCGACGCCGACGTGAGCGTCTTGGGTTGACCGGACATGGTTCAGCTCTCCTCCGCTCGGGCAGACCCCGTCGGGTCGGGTTCTGACGAGGGGTGACGACGAAATCCTTCGGCGACACGTTGTACGACCGTGCTAATGAGGGTCTCACCGTCGAGAACGACGAGACGGTCTTCGGTAGTGCCGGTGTATCCGCGCACCAACTCGCCCGGAGGCGGCTCGCCCTCGACGTCGCGCCGGATCTCCCACGGCGAGAAGTGCTTCACGCTGGCGACTCGATCGACGACTGCTGCAAAGCGCAGATCCCCGAGCGCGAGCACGAGGAAGGCATCGCCGCGTGACAACCCGCGAGGCGGCGTATCGAGGAACGTGTCGAGTGCAACGAGGGGTACGACCTCGCCGCGAAGGTTCAGCGCGCCGAGCAACTCGGGTGGCGCGAACGGGACCGCTGTGAGCGACCGGCTCTCGATCACCTCTTTGGCGAGCGTCGTGGAGATGGCGAAACCACGATCTCCGCGGTGGAACACGCAGAAGTCGGTGCGACTCGGGCTCTCGGCGCTCACAGGCTCACGACCTCCATCCCGATCACGGGCTCTTCTTTGGCGGTGGCGTCCGGGCGGCCAAGTGCCGTGGTCAGCGCGCCGACATCCGGGACGATCTCGAAGCCGCTCCAGCTGGATGTGTCGACGTCTGCGTCTCCGGTGATCGCGATGCAGCCCGGCGGTCGCGTCTCGATGCGAGCGACGGCCGCGTCGAGCTCTGCGCTGGCGCCGGCCACGACTGCGAGAAGCTGCGGCTGCATCAGCTGTACGATCCAAGGCAGGCACGCGAACTCGTGGTCGATCAGCAGGACCTCGCGTCGCGCCTCGGCAAGTTCGGCGAGTGCGTCATGTAGCTCGTGGCCGACCGGCCCGGCGAGGATGACGTCCGGCGGCAACGGTAGCTCGGGTCCTGGAGCGCCCGCGGCGGCCAGCGCCATGGTCGCCTCACAGAGCAGTCGATGTGTGTCCAACAAGGTGCTGGCGATGTTCGCGAACGATCCGTCGGCGCGAAGCCGGTACGGAGCGACCCCATCGTCGTCGAGGTGTTGCCCGATCTCGCGAAGTTGCTCACGGGCGCGACGGAGTGGGTCGCCCAGGCGGGCCAAGGTGCGCGGCGCCGGAGCTTCGTTTCGAGCCTCGGCCGATACGGCGTCTTCCAACTGGCCGAGCAGTGCCGAGAAGGTCTCCTCCAGCGTCGCGGCGCGAACCGCGGGAAGAACACGACTCGACGGCCCCGGCGCAGAGTCGACCTGCGGAGCCGAGGCCACCGATTCGACCGGCGGCGACTCGCTGGCGAAGGACGGGGTTTCGGTCGCGTTACCTCTGCGGGAGAGCGCGTTGTCTACGACCGAGAGCACGACCTGTGGCTTGAACGGCTTCGTGATGTAGCTCACGACGTTCGGCGCATCCTGGTACGCCTGGCGGATCGACGCGCCCTTTGCCGAAACGAGGATGATCGGTGTCTGCGCCGTCGAAGGAACGGCTTCGAGCGCGGAGCAGACATCGGGACCGCGCATGTCCGGTAGGACGTAGTCCAGCAGCACGAGGTCCGGATGGAACGAGGCGGCCCGATCGAGAGCCTCTCGACCGTCCGCGGCGAACTCGAGCTCGAAGCCTCGCGGCTTCAAGATGAACTCGAGAGCGCGACGGATCGTGAGCGAATCGTCGACGACGAGAAGACGAGCGGTATCCACGGCTCAGACTCCCGTTGCGGCGCGCGGCGTGATCGCAGCGATGCCGACCGCGTCCGGGCGCGTCACCTTGCGAGTGGCGGCCGCACAGACGAGCGCGCGAGGCTCGATCAGGAAATGCGGCTGCTGATCGACCAGCAGCATATAGCAGAGCGGCTGCCCGTCTTTCGCGATCAACCGTGTCGGAATCGGCGGGGATTCGAGAAACGAGACGTCGCGAACTCCGAGACACGCCTCGGCGCGTAGTCCCATCGGTCCGGATTCCGTTTGAACGACGACGAGGGTTCCCGCTTCGCCTTCGGGCGAGCCGGAGCCGACGCCGGAGATGTCCGACCAGTCGACGGTCTCGATCGACGGGCGCGCGTCCTCGCCGGACCGTGTGAAAACGCCGTCGACCGCGTCGAGGGCGAAACACAGCAGGCACCCTTCGGCACGGAGAAGGAGCATGCGAGCCCCGCCCGTGCCGTTCTTGCGACTATCCTCTCCACCCATGACGAACCCCACGGCGCGCAATCTGCGCCTTCTTCCTCCTCCTCGATTCGACGAGATCGAGCGCGGACTTGAACGCGAAGCGGCCAATCGAGCGTCAAGTCTGGCGCCCGGACCGCCGATGCTTGGGTTGGGTGGCAGCAGGGCCGAGGAGGGGCGCAACGAGCATGTCGGTCGAGGGAGCAACCGCTACACCAACCGCGCTATCGGGACGGGACGGCGGAGACCAGTTGGGGCAGAACGACCCGTATCGATTTCTTTCGACGCGGCTCGTACGTGAATTGATCGCAGCCGATTCCAGCGCGGAGGCCGCCGATGACGACATCGGTGCGACCGCTGCGCGGCTCCTCGCTGCGGTCGCGGAAGGGCTGTCGCAGCCGGGAGTGGCGCTGCTCGACGCGGCCACGCTCGGTGTCGTGGCGGCGCAAGGCCTGGAGTCGGAAGAGCTGGGTCGGCTTCAGGCGCCTCCGCCGAGCGGGGGGCCGCCCCTTGCCCGCCGGGCGCTCGAAGAACGACGCGTGTTCCTCCTCGGAAGAGGCAGTCGTGAGCCCTTGTTGCCGGCGCTGCGCGAGGTCCGCGACGAATGGACCGGGCTCGCGGTGATTCCGCTCTGCGATCGACAGCAGTGCGCGGGCGTCCTGGTCCTGGCGTCGACCGCAACGACTCTCCCCGCCGCGTTCTTGCGCTCCCTTGCGCCGGCGTTTCGCGTCCTGACGTTGCTGCTCCACCCGGGGCGGCGTGCGGAGCTGCGCGGTGGCGAGCCGACGTCGGCCGGGGACGGCGATCGCTTGATGGTCGAGATCGAAGAGCTGCGTGCTCAACTCGCCGAGGCGAGGGAGCAGTGTCGCCTTCTCGAGAATCAAGATTCGAGCTCACACGCAGCCCTTCGGGCCGAGAGCGAGTCGCTTCGCGCGCGCGTCGCCGAACTCGAGGCGGCCGCCGCGGCCGACGGAACACAGGAGGGTCGCGTCGTCGAGCTGGAATCGGAGCTCGAAAGCCGCGCCCGGGAAATCGCGAGTCGAGACCAGCGCGTGGCCGATCTCGAAGCGGAGCTGCGGGATCTGGCGGGCAAGCTCGAGGCGGCCGAGTCGGGCCGTCGCGACGCGGAGACTCGCGCGGACGTCAGCTCCTCGGCCGAGCAGGCGTTGCGCGAAGCGGCGCGTTCGCGGGGGCCGAACGAAGACGGGCCCGAGTCGCCCACTACGGCTCTGCCCATGCTCGACGAGGACGACTTGCAGCTCGGAGAAATCGCCGAGGCCGCGGCCGCCGCGATCGGTGATCCCGTCGACGCCGGCGCGCCCGAGACCGACTCCGTCGACGATCTCGCCGACGAGATGACCGTCGGTGTGCCGGAATCGCCGTCGGTGGGTGACGAGCCTCTCGCGACGGATACGGGCCCGTCTCTGGGGGTCTGGCACCTCGACGCGGACCCCGAGGCCCGCGCGTGGGCCGGCGAGCTCGCCGAACGGTCGGGTGCGGTGTTCTGGACAGGGGACGGCGAGCCGCCGCCCGCGACGAAGAGCATGCTCATCATGAACTTGTTCGACGAGTCCGTCGGCCGCGCGCTCGAGTTCGTCGATCGCGACATCGAGAGCCTCGTCTACGCCACCGACGCCGAATCGGGGCAGGGCTTCGAGATCGGCCGGGTCGGCTGGGTGCGTCGACCGCTCGATCCGAAGATCGCGTTGAAGAAGATCCAGAGCCGAGTCTCTCGCCGGCTCGGCGGGATCGTCATCGTGAGTGCTCAGCTGCGCGAGTTGGCAGGTTTGCGGCAGGCCCTGGCCGAGGTCGACGCGGCCGGATCGGTCGCATGCGACGCGCGCCAGGCGAGCGACCTCCTCGAGATCGTCCGTCGCCCCGACGCCGTGCTGATCGATCTCGCGCTCGAGGGAGGGCAGGGCCTCGTGTTGGCGCGTCAGCTGCGGACGACGCCGGAGACGAGCGACGTCCCGATTCTGTTCCTGCTTCCGGACTCCTTGGAGCCCAGTGCGATTCGGGCGGACGCCGAGCGCGGAGGTGTGCTCGGCCCCTACGGATCCGAGGACGCACGGCGCCTTCTGAACGGTGCTCTCGCCCATTGCGCCTGAGTCGTCGGTTCCTTCATCGTAGAAGCGCGCACCGTGGCCGAAACTGGCCTGCTCGCAGGTCGCGTGGTAGCTCCGACGTCCAAGGAGCACCGCGAAAATGTCCAAAGCAGGCAAGAAGAAAGCGCCCGATCGCATGGAGCGGATCGTCAACCTCGCCAAGCGGCGCGGCTTGGTGTTCCAATCGAGCGAGATTTACGGCGGTCTGAACAGCTGCTGGGACTACGGCCCGATCGGCGTCGAGCTGCGTCGCAACGTGAAAGAAGCGTGGTGGCGGGAAATGGTTTGGGCGCGCGGGGACATCGTGGGCCTCGATTGCTCGATCTTGATGCACCCCCGGGTATGGGAGGCCTCCGGGCACGTGGCCGGGTTCACCGATCCGCTCGTCGACTGCAAGAAGTGTAAGAGCCGGTTTCGCGCAGACCATCAGGACCAACTCGACGCGCACGCCGAGCAGTGCGATGGCGAACTCACCGACGCGCGTCAGTTCAATCTCATGTTCAAGACGTTCATGGGGCCCGTGGAAGAATCGGCGAATGCCGTCTTTCTGCGTCCGGAGACGGCACAGGGCATGTTCGTGAACTTCGGGAACGTCCTCGACACCCAGCGCCGGAAGCTGCCCTTCGGCATCGCGCAGCAGGGAAAGTCGTTTCGGAACGAGATCACGCCGGGCAACTTCCTCTTCCGCACGCGTGAGTTCGAGCAGATGGAGATGGAGTACTTCGTCAAGCCGGGCGAAGAGGCGCAGTGGTACGACTACTGGAAGAAGGAGCGCTTCGACTGGTACATCCGCCTCGGTATCAACCCGGAGAACTTGCGTCTGCGAGAGCACGAGTCCGACGAACTCGCACACTACGCGAAGGGTTGTGCGGACGTGGAATACAAGTTCCCGTTCGGGTGGTCGGAGCTCGAGGGCATCGCGAGTCGGACCGATTTCGACCTGAAGCAGCATGCCGAGTGGAGCAAGAAGGATCTTTCCTACTTCGACGAGGAGAGCCGCGAGAGGTATGTGCCTTACGTGATCGAGCCGGCCGCGGGAGCGGACCGCGCGACGCTCGCCTTCCTCGTCGACGCGTACGATGAGGATGAGGTCGAAGGGGAGACGCGCGTCGTGTTGCGCCTCCATCCACGTCTCGCGCCAGTGAAGGTCGCCGTCTTGCCGTTGCTTCGGAAGAACGGCCAGCCGGAGAAGGCGCAGGAGATCTTCGCCCAGCTTCGGCCGCACATGGTCGCGCAGTACGACCAGGCGGGCTCGATTGGTCGTCGCTATCGTCGGCAGGACGAGATCGGTACCCCGTTCGCGCTCACGATCGATCATCAGACGATGGAAGACGGTACCGTGACGCTGCGCGATCGCGACAAGACGTCGCAGGACCGGGTTCACGAGTCCGACATCCTGGCCGAACTTCTTCGCCGCATCGCGGTCTGAGGACAGCGTGCGGTTCGGTCTCACCTCGCCGGTCGTCACTCTGACGCCGCGGGGCCACGGGCCCTGGGAGAAGGATGCCGGTCCGGAGGAGTTGCGCCGCGTGGCGGAAGCGGCCGACCGACTCGGGTATCATCACCTGACGTGCAGCGAGCACGTCGGCATTCCCGTGGACGTCGCGGCGGCGCGCGGCAGTCGATACTACGATCCGCTTGCGACTTTCGGGTACCTTGCTGCCTTCACGGAGCGCATCCGCCTCGCGACCCACGTGTTGGTGCTGCCGTACCACCATCCCCTGGAGATCGCGAAGCGGTACGGCACGCTGGACCGCGTTTCGAACGGAAGGCTCATTCTCGGTGTCGGTGTGGGCAGTCTGGAAGAAGAGTTCCGCCTGATCGGTGCCGAGTTCGAGCATCGAGGTCCCCTGTACGAAGACGCCCTGCGGGCACTTCGCGCGGCGTTGCAGGGTGGGGAGCCTTCGTATTCGGGCAGCCACTTCTCGTTCGACGGTTTTCTCATCGATCCTTGTGTGGTGCAGGAGAGCGTACCCATTTGGATCGGAGGGCGGAGTGAGCGTTCGTTGCGGCGCGCACTCGAGTTCGCCGACGCATGGGATCCGTTTGGGCTCGGCCTGGAAGAGCTGCGTACGCTCCTGAATCGTCATCGCGACAAGAGCCCGTGGCGGGAGCGCGTCGAAAGAGGCGAACCGCTGGAGCTGGTCTTTCAACCCGAACGCGCATTCGACCTGTCGAACCCGCAGGGGATCGAGCGCGCGGCTTCTCTCTGCCGTGGCTACCGCGACATCGGTGCCACGACGTTGTCGTTGCGTTTCAAGAGCGCCACTCTGGACGACTTCCTCGAGCAGCTCGAGATCGGAGCAGAGAAGCTTCTCGCCGAGTTCTGACAGCGGGACTGTCGTGGCACCGGTCGATTGACCCGTCTGGGCGGCTGCGTCATGGTCGGGATCGGTCGATGGCGGGTTCCAAGGAACTGCGCGTCCTCGAAGCAATCCGGGCGGATTACACTGAAGACGCTGCGCGCGACGAAGTGCTCGAGAGCTTCCTGAACGCTCTGATCGGATTTGCGACCCGGGCCGCAGAGCGCGAAGACTCTCCCGACGATCTCGCCGAGGCGTTGCGTTCGCTCGTCGGGTGTTCGGAGTCGATGTTGTCCGCGTACCGGGCGGCCGTCGACCGGGTACGGCGCCCGGTAGAAGCGAAGCGAGACTCCGAAGAGCGCATGCGCCTCATCGCGGAGGTCTCGAGTGCCGGCAGCTTCATTCTCGACCTCACGGCGGATGGAAACGTGTTCGCGTGGGTCGACGAGGGGTTGGCGAGGATCACCGGATACACCACCGCCGAACTCCGACGCATGGAATGGTTGGAGTTGGTCCATGAAGAGGACCGTCGCCGTCTCTTGGTCGAGGCACGAGAGGTTCGTTTCGGTGAAACCCACGCCGCCGAATTTCGCATCCGGCGGAAGGACGGGGATACTCGCTGGGTGCATCGTACGGAGCGACGACACCACCTTGGGGCCTCGGGTGGGCTCCGCGTCGTGGGTACGATGCACGACGTCACGGAGCGTGTCGCGTCCGAGCTCGAACGTCGTCGCATCGAAGAAGAGCTGCGCCACATGCAGAAGATCGACGCCATCGGAACGTTGGCGGGCGGCGTCGCGCACGACTTCAACAACGTGCTCTACGTCATCCTGGGAAACGCCGAGCTCGGTCTCGCGAAGGTCGGCGACGGGCATGCGGCGGAAAAGAACCTGAAGGAGATCCTCTCGGCGGCGCGACGAGGTGCGGATGTGACCGACCGGATCCTGCAGTACAGTCGCGTGGGCATCGTTCCTCAGGCGACGTGCGACGTGGGCAAGGTGATGGCGGAGACCCGCGAGTTTCTCTGTGCGACCCTGCCCTCATCGACCCAACTCGTCTTCGATGGCGACCTGGACGATGTGTTCGTTCCGGTTGGAGCCTCCGATCTTCAGCAGGTGATCGTGAACCTGTGCACGAACTCGAGTCACGCGATGGCGGAAGGTGGCGAGATTCACGTTCGCGTCGACCGAATCGGCGAGGGCGGCGCACACGTAGACCTCGTCGTGTCGGATTCTGGACATGGGATGTCGGAGTCCTTGATCCAACACGTCTTCGAGCCCTACTTCACGACGAAGCCGCGCGGGAAGGGGACCGGACTGGGGCTCTCGGTGGTGCAGGGAATCGTGAAGGCCGCCGGCGGCTCGATCGCGATTGAGAGCGAGGTCGGCGTCGGAACGACGATGCACGTCCGCATGCCGGCGGCGGAGGCTCCGGAGGAAGCGTCACCCCACGACGTGTCCGTCGAGATCGGCACCGAGAGTGTGCTGTTCGTGGACGACGAGCCCCGCGTGGCACGCCTCGGCCAGGAGATTCTCGAGTCGCTCGGCTACTCGGTCGAGGCTCTTACGAGCAGCCGTGCGGCCCTCGAGCGCTTTCGTGCGGATCCCGCGCAGTTCGATGTCGTGGTGACGGATCAAACGATGCCGCATCTCACGGGAGATGCCCTTGCGCGAGAGGTGCTCCGCGTACGGCCCGACATCCCGGTCGTTCTTTGCACGGGGTTCAGCGAGCGACTGGACGGCGGTGGGTGGAGCGAGATCGGCATCCACTCTTTCTTGAAAAAGCCGTTTGGACTAGAGCAACTGGGCAGCACGGTTCGCCGGGCTCTGGACGAGAGCAGGGGGGCGCAATGGCCGAGATCCTCATCGTAGAAGACGACTCATCTGCCCGCGCGGTCCTGCGCGAGACGCTCGAACTCGCCGGCTACGTGGTGCGCGAAGCCGGCGACGGAGACGAGGCTCTCCGCGAACTCGCCGACAGCGTCGCGGACCTCGCAATCATCGACCTCTTCATGCCGCGCAAGGAGGGCTTGGAGACGATCCGCGAGGCCCGCGGCAAGTTTCCAGATCTGAAGATCATTGCCATTTCGGGAGGAGGGAATCGCGGACAACTCGAGTATCTCCCGATCGCCGAGCGCTTTGGGGCGAATCGGGTTTTGGCGAAGCCTTTCGAGCAGGCGGCACTCCTGGGAACTGTCGAGGAACTGTTGCAAATCAATCCGACGATCCACTAATTCGTCCCTCGAAGTGGACCTGCACCCCAACAACGAATCCTTCGAGTGGACCACGCACGCCGGGCCTTTCGAAATCGTGACCCCCGAACAGGCGCGCGCGTACGACGAGGTGGGTGCGTTTGTCCTCGAAGATGCGTTCGACCCGGACACGATCGCGAGAGTGATTCGCGAGCTGGATCCGATCGAAGGGCGCATGACGGACTTCTTGCGGACGCAGAAGGACGGCAAGATGTTCATCGCGCAGGCCGATGCGATTACATTCACGGTGCACTGCGTGCTCTCGTCGCCTTTCTTGAGGGAGTTCGTTTCGGGGCCGGTGTTTCAGGGGCTCGGGCACGATCTCATCGGGCCGAAGGTGCGGCTCTACTGGGACCAAGCCGTCTACAAGAAACCGGAGCCGGATCGGGAGTTCCCGTGGCATCAGGACAACGGGTATACGTACATCGAGCCGCAGGCGTACCTCACCTGTTGGGTCGCACTGACGGACGCAGATGAGGAGAACGGCTGTCCTTGGATCGTTCCCGGGGCGCACCACCGAGGGACGCTTCTGCACACGCTGACCGACCTCGGATGGCGCTGTCTCGACGACGCACCGGAGGCGGTTCCGCTCGCGCTTCGGGCCGGGAGTATTGCGGTGTTCTCGTCGCTCACTCCACACCGTACGGGTCCGAATCGGACGCGGGACATACGGAAGTCGTACATCGTGCAGCTTGCCCCCGACGGCGCGAATCGGGTCGACGTGTCGGCCGAAGGGACGCGCCACCTGGTGCCGCAAGATGCGGCCGACCGGCAGTTCCTGATCTAGCTAGCCCCAGCGGTACCGGTCGAGGTTCAAGCGCCCGGAGGGGGACAGCTCGATGCCTTCGTCTTCGAGGAGCTTTCGTTGGAGCTCGTCGGGGCCGGGATAGGCGCGCGCGCTCACGCGCCCACTGGCATTGATGATCCGATGCCACGGCACCTTCGACCCCTCCGGGAGTGCACGGAGCGCGTAGCCGACGTGGCGCGCGTGGCGCGGGACTCCCGCGACGACCGCGATCTGCCCGTACGTGGCGACCTTGCCGCGCGGGACGCGGCGGATCACGGCGTAGAACTGGTCGTACAGCTCCGACGGCATCGCCTCGCAGCATACCAGGCTGGCTCGTGCGTGGCTGGCGTCCTAAGGTCGGGGGATGAGACTCCTGCGCATTTCCCGCGTGCCCGTTCTCGTCGTCGGATTGCTCTCCCGGCTCTTGGGCGGCGACGTGGCGGTGGCGCACGAGTTCTGGGTCCAGCCGGACAGCTTTACGCCGAGTCCCGGAGATCGCGTCCCGGTTCGACTGTTCGTCGGCGAGGCCGGCAAAGAGGATCGCGATGAGATGGCCCGCCGCAGCGACCACCTTCTGCGCTTCGAGGCGATCAGCGCGGCGGGGTCGTCCCCGATCGTTGGTCTGTTCGGTCGGGCGCCGGCCGGAATGCTCCGCCCGACGACCCCGGGTCACCTCCTGATCGTCTATCAGGGCAAACACACCTTCATCGAGATCGCCGCCGAGAAGTTCGAGAGCTACCTCGACGAAGAAGGGCTCGATGAGATCATCGAGGCCCGCGTTCGAACGGACGAGAGCCTTGCGCCGGGGCGCGAGAGCTACGCGCGATACGCGAAGTCGTTGGTCGTGGTGCAGGGCGACGTTGCTGTGGCCAACTCGGGATTCGACCGAGAGGTCGGCATGCCCATCGAAGTCGTTCCCGAGACGGATCCACAGGACTGGTCCGACGGAGATCCTTTCGTGGTTCGCGTGCTGTACGACGGCCGGCCTCTGGCCGATCAACAGTTGAAGCTGATCCATCTCGTCGATGGGGACTTGAAGGTGATCGCCCGCACGGATGTCGAGGGTCGCGCGACGCTCCAACCGGCACAAGCCGGCCCGTGGCTCGTGGCAACGGTGTACATGCGACGCGCCCCAGAGGGAGTGAAAGGAGATTGGGAGAGCTTCTGGGGGAGCCTCACCTTCGAACTCGCGTCGCGCCCGCAGCCGTGAGCGGGGCCGACGACGGCGCTGCACTAGAGACGCGAGAGCCGATCGTGGACGCGCGCGGCGCGGTGGTCGGCGCCCATGTCGGTCCACGCCGTGCGCGCGAGATCCCATTCACGACGAGCGACGTCCCGCTCCTCCACCGCCAGAGCGATCTCGGCCGCGGCCTCATGCACGAGGGGGAGATACCCGCGCATTCCCTCGGCGCGCATGATGTCCTTTGCTTCGGTCAGCAGGGCCGAAGCCTCGGCCGCGTCCGTCGTGCGGGCGAGCACGGGGAGGCACAGAGCCAACCAGGTCTGCGGACCCGCGGATCTCGCGAGGGCAATCGTCTCCCGTGCGGTCGTCTCGGCGCGGACCGGGTCGTAGTTGACCAGAGCCGCGGCGAGCACTTGGCCGCACAGCGCTTGGATCCCTTCGAGTCCGTACGCATGAATCGTTCCCTGCGCTTGGTCGGCGTGCTCCGCGGCGGTCGCGGAGTCTCCTGCGAGATCGTTGGCCTGTGCGAGTTGGCAGTGGGCCAGTGAGATGTAGGTGGGTGCGCCGTGTCGCTCGGCCAAGTCGAGGAGTGCGTTGCCGTGACGGAGTGCGCCGTCCGAATCGCCCGCGTGAAAGCGAATTGCGCTCGACGACTTGTACGCGACGAGCTCTGCTTCGGCTCGGCCGTCTCGCGTCGCACGGGCAAGTGCCTCGTCGGCGTCGGCCATTGCGTTGCCGTAGTCGCCCAGTCCGGCGCGAGCCTCTCCGCGGATGCCGATCAGATACGTCCGCGGGGAGAACTCCCAGAAGCTCTCGTCGCGCGATGCCGGCTCGAGGTCGTGCTCGTGGTGCGCGAGGAGCCGGGCGAGCTCGCGGAGCTTCCCGCGCACGTGCAGCGAACCCGTGAGGGGTACGAGAGCCATGAGTGCGAGCTGACGGTCCCCCAGCGCCATCGCGCGGTCGTAGGTTTCCCTGCCGATTCGTTCGCGCCCGCGTTCGTCTCCTCGCATGGAGACACAGAAGCCGTAGGGGATGGTGATACTCGCGCGGAGCCTCTCGTCACCGAGCTCCTCCGCGATCCGCGCCCCCTCGGTGTAGAGCTGGTCTTCCTCGGCCGAGTCCATGCCGGATCGCCAGGCATGATGGAGGAGTCGAGCGCGGGCCGCGATACCGAGGGTGTCGTTGTCGCGTGCGCGCGGCAGTCGCCTCAGGATTTCGACGACGCGGCGGTCGTGACGGAACGCTTCGGGGATGTCTCGAGTCCCGACCCAGATCGCGGCACGCGCGTGATAGCGGGCGGCTTCGACCGGCTGGCCACCTTCTTCGAAGTGTTGCGCGAGGAGCGCCGCCTTCTCGTCGAGCGTTTCGGCATGGAGATCGGCGATCGCGCGAGCCGCCTCCCGGTGGATCTTGGCGCGGCGGGCCTGGAGCTGCGAGTGGTAGGCGACCTCCTGAGTGAGGGGGTGTTTGAACGCGAATCGACGGACCGGGTACAGGGCTTCCTCGCGGAGCATCTCGGCTCCTTGCAGGGCCGCCAGCGGCGCCGCCAGCTGGCTTCGCGGCTGGCCGGTGGTCTTCTCGAGCACCGGCTCCTCGAACGTCTTGCCGAGGACAGACGCCGTCTGAAGAAGGTCTTTCTCCTCCTCACTGAGTCGATCGATGCGCGCGGCCAGCACCGCTCGGACGCTGCCGGGAATCGCGAGCGAACGGACGGCGGTCCGTAGCTCGTACGAACCCCGTTTCCCCCGGAGATCTCCGCTCTCGATCAGCGACTGTACGACCTCCTCGATGAAGAACGGATTGCCGCGCGTTCGCTCCGCGATCATGCGGGGAAGTGCGAAGACCGTGTGGTGGGTGCCCAGCAGATCCCCGAGAAGGGTTTGGACGTCCGCGGAGGCAAGCGGCCGCAGGCGCGTCGCGGTGTGGTTGGCCCAGGTGTTCCATCGGCCGCTGTACTCCGGCCGGTAGTTCGTCACGACGAGAGTCCGCGTGCCCGCCACGGCCGCGAGCCAGCCGGCGAGCATCTCGTCGCTCGCCGGATCGAGCCCGTGCAGGTCCTCCCACAACACGACGCCGCCCTGCTGCCGGTTTCGCGCCTCCGATGCCCGACATACGAACTCGAGCAGCTTCTTCTTTCGTGCGTCCGGGTCCATCTCTACGGGATGGGCCTCCGGGTCGCGTATTCCCATGAAGTCGAACACGACCGGCAGCAGCTCGGCGAGGGCCGGATCCCATAGAACGGCGCGTCCGGCGACCTTCTCCCGTGCCTTGGTGGGGTCGTCGCGCTCATCGACGTCGAAGGAGCTGCGCAGCACGGAGAGCCACGGAAGGAGGGGCGCCGAGCGGCCATGGGAAACCGCGTGCCCCTCTGCGACGCGAATGCCGCGTGCGCGGCACCGCTCGAGGAACTCGAACGAGAGGCGGGACTTTCCGACTCCGGCTTCGCCGACCAGGCTGACGATCTGTGCTTCGCCGGCGAGCGAGCGCTCGAGCTTCTCGTTGAGGAGGTCCATCTCCGCTGCGCGCCCGACGAAGCGAGAAAGGCCGCGCGTGCGAGAGAGATCGAAACGGGTTCGCAGGCGTCCGACATCTTCGAGTTCGAGGACCCGCACCGGGTCCGTGACGCCCCGGATCTCGAACTCTCCGAGATCGCGGAGCTTGAAGAAGCCATCGACCGACTTCGCGGTCGCTTCTGTCAGGTAGGCGCTGCCCGGAGCTGCGAGCTGTTCCATGCGCTGCGCGAGACCGACCGTGTGACCTTGGGCGGTGTAGTCCATGCGGAGGTCGTCTCCGATGCGACCCACGACGACTTCGCCCGAGTGCAGGCCCATGCGCACCGAGAAGTTCAGGCCGCGACTGCGCTTCAGTTCTTCGGCGTATTTGCGAAGCTCGGTACGCAGTGCGAGGGCGGCGTAACACGCCCGCCGCGCGTGATCTTCGTGCGCGATCGGCGCACCGAACAACGCCATGATGCCGTCGCCGGTGTATTGGTTGATCGTACCCTCGAATCGGTGGATTCCGTCCCCGAGGATCCCGAAGAATCGGTCGAGGATGCCGTGCCACTGTTCGGCTTCGACCTCTTCGGCGAGGGCCATCGATTCCTTGATGTCCGCGAACAGTACCGTGACCTGCTTGCGCTCTCCTTCGAGGGCGCTTCGTTGGCTCAGGATGCGATCGGCGAGATGACGAGGTGTATAGCTGCGTGGTGGGCGCGTCCGCGGCGCGGCGGGTTCCGTCGCCAGGCGTACTCCGCATTCTTCGCAGAACTTCGCCTGCTCGCGGTTCGCGTGGCCGCAACTGAGACAGGTCATCGGGATGACTCTACCGCAGTGCGGGCATGCGCGTCAGCCTGGCCGGGTCTTCGCTCGTGCCCATGCGATCGCCGGTTCCTCGATGAAGCGACGTGACACCCAGCCGAGGAAGAGCGAGCTTGGGAGCACGAGCGCCAGAAGGCCGAAGAACTGCGCGTTCCCTGTCCCCTCGATCCATCCGAAGGTGTGCGATACGAGCAAGATCAGAGGAAAGTGCCAGAGGAAGGCGCCGTAGCTGACGTCGCCGAGCCAGCGCGCAACCGGATTGGCCATGAACCACTGCCCTGCGGGCGAAGCGAGCGAGGTGGTGAGCATCAGGGCGGCGAAGGCCGCGGACGGAATCAGGTCGTCCAGGTATCGCGAATAGATTCCCACCGGCGCGCCCTTGGAGACGCTTCCGTACCCGACCATGGAGAGGAGCAGAATCGCGAGAAGTACGAACTGCAACGGCTCGGGGCGACGCGCCCAGGTCGGCGCGTCGTCGGATGTCTCGCGCGCGACCCACGCGCGAACGTACACGTAGGCGGCGCTCATTCCGAACGCGAAGTGGCCGAGGTAGCCGGGGAACTGCTCGACGAGTCGGGGAGCGTTTCCGGTGACCGCGTTGCCGGCCCCGACGGTCGCGGCGATCGAGGGGAGGTGGAAGGCGGCGACGCGCCACAGAATCCCGGCGGCGACGCCGAGCACGAGTCCCAGCCTCGGGTTGCGAAAGAAGAATCCCGCGACGAGCGGCAGGAACGCGTAGAAGATCGCTTCGATCGAGAGCGACCAGAGGGCACCATTCACGCCGAAGCCCATCACGCTTGCGTGGAAGTCGAACTGGCGCAGCAGCCAGCGTGGCGCCGAGTGTTGGAGGAAGAGGAGATGAATGAGGAAGACGACCCAACCGCCGACGGTGCTGAACGGTGAGGCCCACTTGGTGAGGATCGGGGTGGCCGCCCCCTGGACGACGAGGGCCACGTAGTAGGCCGGCACGATGCGGGCGATGCGCCGGACCACATAGCTCCAAAGCGCCCCGAAGGTTCCGCCCCTCCGCACGACAGGCAGAAACAGGACGAACCCGCTGATGACGAAGAAGAAATCTACGCCCATTCCACCGGCGATGATCAAAGAGCGGATCGGGCCGCTGTCCAGCGGCGCGTCCGTGTAGAGCCAGCAATGGAAGATCGTGACGAGGAGGGCGGCCGAACCGCGGAATCCGTCGATTGCGGGGACGTGCGCCGGGACAACCGCGGTTACGTTGCCCGATTGGGGTTGAGCCTCGGCCATGTCTCGAGTGGGGGTGCCGATTTCGGGCCTCGAAGTCCAGGGAATGGCGCCCATGCCGTGGCGGGTGGCAAGTCCGGGTGGTAGTGACTGCCTTTCGACGCCCCGAGTCATCGGGCGAAATCGGAGGAGATTCTACACCATGGCACGTGCGAAAAAGCTCGCGAAGGGCAAGAAGGTCAGCGGGCGCAAGAAGGCCGTCAAGAAGGGCGCCGCGAGCAAAGCTCGAGCTGGTTCCGCGAAGAAGTCGGCGAGTGTGAAGAAGAAGAAGCCGGCGGCTGCGAAGAAGAAGAAGTCGGGTGGCAAGAAGCGGCCTGCGAAGAAAGCGGCCAAGAAGTCGAGTGGGAAGAAGGCGAAGTACCTCTACGCCTTCGGTGGTGGGCGCGCCGATGGTCGCGCCAAGATGAAGAATCTCCTCGGCGGCAAAGGCGCGAATCTCGCTGAGATGGCGTCGCTCGGGCTGCCCGTTCCTCCGGGCTTCACGATTTCGACCGAAGTCTGCACCTATTTCTACGATCACGAGCGCACCTATCCACGCGAGCTTGCCGGAGCCGTGCAGCAGGCGGTTGCGAAGGTAGAGCGCCTGATGGGCAAGGGATTCGGCGATGGCGGGAATCCGCTGCTCGTCTCCGTTCGGTCGGGCGCGCGTACTTCGATGCCCGGCATGATGGACACCGTTCTGAACCTCGGTTTGAACGACAAGACGGTCGAAGGTCTCGCCGAGGCGTCGGGCAATGAGCGCTTCGCCTACGACTCGTACCGTCGCTTCATCCAGATGTACGGCGATGTCGTCATGGAGATGAAGCCCGAGTCGAAGACGGAGCGCGATCCTTTCGAGCTTCTCATCGAAGAGAAGAAGGCAAAGCGCGGCACCGAGAACGATCTCGATCTGACGACGCAGGACCTGAAGGAGCTCGTCGACGAGTTCAAGGAACTCGTCCACAAGCGCACCGGCAACAAGTTCCCCGACGATCCTTGGGAGCAGTTGTGGGGAGCCGTAGGTGCCGTGTTCGGGTCGTGGATGAATCAGCGCGCGATCACGTACCGCAAGCTCTATTCCATTCCGGCGGACTGGGGCACCGCGGTGAACGTCCAGGCCATGGTCTTCGGCAACCTCGGCGAAGACTGTGCCACGGGAGTGGCGTTCACGCGCGACCCGGGCAACGGCGACAAGGAATTCTACGGCGAGTTCCTCGTGAACGCGCAGGGCGAGGACGTCGTCGCCGGCACGCGCACACCTCAGAAGATCACCTTGAAAGCATCCAGGGAGCTCGCCAAGGCGAGCGGGCAGAGCGAGTCCGACCGCAAGAAGG
Organism: Smithsoniella earleae; assembly: GCA_032356285.1. Classification (NCBI taxonomy): domain Eukaryota; kingdom Viridiplantae; phylum Chlorophyta; class Ulvophyceae; genus Smithsoniella; species Smithsoniella earleae. The sequence goes on along the minus strand of JAULKQ010005000.1, from coordinate 6,283 downwards.
TCGCGCCGTCGCTCGAAGAGGTCATGCCAAAGGCCTACAAGGAGCTGCGCAAGACCGCCGCTACGCTCGAGAAGCACTACCGCGACATGCAGGACATCGAGTTCACCATCGAGAACAAGCGGCTCTTCATGCTGCAGACGCGCAACGGCAAGCGGACCGCCGCGTCGGCCCTGAAGATCGCCGTCGACATGGTGAAGGAGAAGTTGATCAAGCCGAAAGTCGCCGTGACGCGAGTCGCGCCGGGTGCACTCGATGCCTTGCTCCATCCGCAGGTGGACCCAAAGGCCGAGAAGGATCTGCTCGCCAAGGGGTTGCCGGCGTCGCCGGGTGCCGCCGCGGGCGAAGTCGTATTCTCGGCCGACGACGCCGCGGAGGCGGCTCAAGCCGGTCGCAAGACGATCCTCGTCCGTGTCGAGACATCACCCGAAGACATTCACGGCATGAACGCGGCCGAGGGCATTCTCACGGCGCGCGGCGGCGCGACGTCGCACGCGGCGGTCGTGGGTCGTGGCATGGGTAAGCCCTGTGTCGTCGGCTGCGGTGCTCTGCGAATCAACTACGATGCCGGGACCATGAAGGTCGGCGACCGAGAAGTGAAGGCCGGTGACCCGATTACGCTCGATGGCGCGACGGGCGAGATCTTCATCGGTCTCGTTCCGACGATGGAGCCCGAGCTCTCCGGCGACTTCGACAAGCTCATGAAGTGGGCGGATGCCGCTCGCACTCTCGAGGTGCGAGCCAACGCCGACACCCCGCACGACGCCAAGGTCGCGCGCGAGTTTGGTGCCGAGGGAATCGGCGTCTTTCGGACCGAGCACATGTTCTTCGAGGGCGACCGGATCGACGCGGTGCGCGAGATGATCCTCGCCGAAGACACCGATGGCCGCCGCCGGGCGCTCGCGAAGATCCTCCCGATGCAGAAGCAAGACTTCGTCGGGATTCTCGAAGCGATGAAGGGCTTGCCGGTGACGATCCGGTTGCTCGATCCGCCCCTGCACGAGTTCCTGCCGCACACGGACGACGAGATCGGTGACCTGGCGCTCAAGATCGGTGTCTCCGCCGAGACGCTCACGCAGAAGCGTGATTCGCTCCACGAGTTGAACCCGATGCTCGGTCATCGCGGCTGTCGCCTCGGCATCACGTTCCCGGAGATCTATGAGATCCAGGTTCGTGCCATCATGGAGGCCTCCTGCGAGCTCGTGCGCCGGAAGGTGAAGGTCCTTCCCGAAATCATGATCCCGCTCGTCGGTGTCGACAAGGAGCTGGAGCGCCTTCGGGAGCTCTCGGAGAGCGTCGCTCAGGCGGTCCTCGCCGAGTACAAGGTCAAGGTGCCGTACACGATCGGTACGATGATCGAGGTGCCGCGCGCCGCGATTACGGCGGGCGAGGTTGCGGCTCATGCCGACTTCTTCTCGTTCGGCACGAACGATCTAACCCAGATGACGATGGGCCTGTCGCGAGACGACGCCGGCAAGTTTCTCCCGTACTACGTGGAGACCAGCGTCCTCGAGAACGATCCGTTCGTCTCCGTCGACCAGACGGGCGTCGGGTTCCTGATGGAGCACGCGGTGCGTGAGGGCCGGGCGGCCCGCCCGGGTCTCAAATGCGGCATCTGCGGTGAGCACGGCGGCGACCCCGCCTCGGTGGTGTTTTGCCACGAGGTCGGCCTCGACTACGTCTCTTGTTCGCCCTTCCGGGTGCCGATCGCCCGGCTGGCAGCGGCGCACGCCGCTCTCGCTGATGACTGACGACCTCGTACCCAAGCGACTTTCAAGGCCGCCTTCCGCTCGGGGAGGCGGCCTTGACTTTTTCGGCCGGATGACGCTGGAATCCGCCGAAGCGGCTGGATTCTGTGCATGCGAGTCCGCCATGAGGGACAGCCGCTGCAGGGGAAGTTCGATTCCGTGCAGAGGCTGATGTCACGACTGGGCGGCTACGGTACGTCAATTGGGGACTGGTTCGTCCCGGATTCGATCCGTGGGCGCGGTATCGAGGCCGTTCGCCGGGCCCGACTCGTGGTGGGCGTGAGCCTGTCGGGTGTCGCACTCCTCTTGATCGGCTCGATGAACGCGTATCTCGACGGGGCAGCGGCGGAAGCGCAATGGCCGCTTCTCATCGCTTCCCTCTTGTCGGCCATCCCGCTCGTGCTGCGGTTCACGGGCGCGACGAACCTGGCCGCGAATCTCGTGGTGGCGGCGATCGCGTTCACGATCGGATTCGGCAACTTCGCGCGCTTCGCGGGCGGGCACACGCCCTTGATCGCGACCGCCATGGTGCCGATGGTGGCCGTCCTGCTCGGGGGGTGGCGCGTCGGACTCGTGTGGGGCGGGCTCAGTGTCATCCAGATTCTCCTGCTTGCCGGGGCGCACGCGGGCGAACTCCAACTGCCGGCTCTCCTCGTGCCATCGGAAGCAGTCGTCCAGGGTACGAGTCGGATGCGGGCAACCGGGGTGATGATCGTCATCCTCGTCATCGCACTGGTCTACGACGCGTTGAAGACGCGCTCGCTGCGCGAGGCGGCGGCGGCGCGCGACCGCGCGGAGAACGCGGACCGAACCAAGACCGAGTTCGTAGCAAGCCTGAGCCACGAGGTGCGCACTCCCATTTCGGTGATCATCGGGATCAGCGACATGCTCTTCGATTCCGACCTCACCGACGAACAGAAGGACCTCGTTCGGACTCTCAATCGGACGGGACACAACCTCCTCGGCCTCGTGAACGACGTACTCGATCTCTCGAAGATCGAGGCGGGACGGCTCGAGATCGAGTCGATCCCGATGGACGTGGTGTCGATCGCTCGCGACGTCCGGCGCCAGCTCGGTCCGGCCGCAGCCACCAAGGGTATCGAGTTCGACCTGAAGCTCGGTCGAAACCTGCCGCGGCGTGTTTACGGCGATCCGGCTCGGCTTCGGCAGGTGCTGCTGAACCTCGTCGGGAACGCGATCAAGTTCACTTCTGATGGCGGTGTCGAGCTCGAGGTCGTGCCGGGGAAGGTTCGGGGGGACGACGTGACCCTCCGCTTCGCGGTGAGCGATACCGGCACCGGTATCCCGGCGGACCAGCTCCCACGCCTCTTCGAGCGCTACACCCAGATCGACGCCTCGACGGCTCGGGTTGCCGGAGGAAGCGGCCTGGGGCTGCCGATCAGCCAAGAGCTCGTCAGCCGAATGAAGGGCAAGCTTCAGGCAACCAGCCAACCCGGTCTCGGGTCACGGTTCTCGTTCTCGCTTCCCACGAGGATTGCGCCGCCGCCGCGCGCCAAGTCTCCGGATGTGGCGTTGGCGGGTGCGCCGGAACCGCTCCCGGTCGAGAACGAGTCGCGGGCGAAGCAGATCGCCGCCTCCTAGGGGACGCCTCCGGACACGTCGGCGGTTGCGCTCGCGCGCGTGGCGCGGCATGCACCCCCTCTGAACCGATCGATGATTTCTTTGGGGAGCGCGCTCGTGCTCTCCCTCGGCTTGGGGCTCGTCTCGTCGAGTGCCTGGGCTGGCGGAGACTGGAACGACGAGGGAATCGAATGGCGCTCCCTCGAAGACGGAGTCGCTGAGGCGAAGAAGGACGGCAAGCCCATCTGCCTCGTCGTCTACACCGAGACCTGTCCGCATTGCCGGAACTATTCGCGGGTGTTCCACGATCCGGGAATCGAGGAGATCGCGAAAGACTACGTCATGGTGCGCGTGGACCAGCACCGCAGCAAGACCATCGCGAAGACCCATGCGCCCGATGGCGCCTACATTCCGCGAACTCTGTTCCTGACGTCGGACGGCAAGATCGCTACCGATATCCGCGTGGATCGGGAGAGGTATGTCTACTTCTATGATGAGCACGACCCGCGCCACATTCGCGAGGCGATGAAGTCGGCCCATCCAAAGCTCACGAAGAAGTCCGGCTAGTGGCAGCGACGTCCGCCGTGCCGATCACTGCCGCGACGAAGCTCGTGGGAGTCATCGGCCATCCCGTCGAGCACTCTCGTTCCCCCGCGATGCACAACGCCGCGTTTCGGGCTCTCGGGCTACCGTGGGCATACCTCGCGTTCCCGGTTCCGCCGGATCGGGTCGCCGAGGCCGTGGCCGCAGTCCCCGCTCTCGGCCTCGTGGGACTGAACGTGACGATTCCCCACAAGCAGGCGGTGATCCCACACCTCGACAAAGTGTCGCGGCGGGCGCTCTCGTGCGGAGCCGTCAACACGATCGTCTACCGGCGTGGTGTACTGCGCGGGGAGAACACGGACGTACTGGGTCTCGAGCGCGATTGGAGTGAGCTCGGGGTGGCGCCACGAGTCAAAGCGGCCGTCGTCCTCGGTGCCGGCGGCTCGGCGCGCGCCGCTGCCGTCGCTCTTTCGGCGCGAAGCCGCAGGGTGATCGTGGCGGCGCGGAGGCTCGAGCAAGCGGAGTCTCTCGTTCGCGATCTGCGGCGGACGACGCGCACGAAACTCGAGGCGGTGCACCTGGCGGAGCTCCGGCCCGAGGCGGGTGCCTCGAGCGATTGGCTGGGAGATGTGGGCCTCGTGGTAAACGCGACTCCTGCCGGGATGAAGGGAGAGTCCTTCTTCCCCTTCGCGTTCGAGGAGACGCCCCGGGAGTGTTTCTTCTACGATCTGGTCTACACCGCGCGGCGTACGCCCTTCCTCGCTTCGGCTGCACGGGTGCGCCGCCCGGTCGCCAACGGGATCGGTATGCTGTTGCACCAGGGAGCGGCAGCGTTCGAGATCTGGACGGGTGTGGCGCCACCCATCGACGTGATGCGCCGCGCGCTGACGCGGAAGTCCTGAGCGTGGCCGCGCCCGGATTGCGCGAAGCGCTGCTCGCGATCGATGGCAGGTCGTACGGCGACTACAAGCGCATGGGACGGCGGGAGTGGGAGGTCGCACCACTCGCGTTGACCATTGAACACGTACAGGGCGACCCGTTCGCGGCGCCCAGCCGGGTGCGGATCGACGTTCCGTCCTCGGCCCTCGGGTTGCCCGCGTTCGCCGTAGCGACGGCGGTCGCGCGTAGGGCGGCCGCGGACTTCTTGCACCGCGCGTTGTTCGCGGCGTTGCGCGGGGTCGAACGGCCGGGCCCCGGGTCGCGTGGTGGCGATCGAGGGCGGGGGCGGCGCGGCGGGAGCGGAGGCAGCGGGAAGATCGAGATCCTTCGGCCCGGACAAGAGGTTCTCGACCGAACGGCCATGGTGCTCGACGCCGAAGGGTCTGCCCGCCTTCGATTGACGGTCGGGTTGCCGGCGGCGGGCCGCAGGATCTTGGGACGTGCCGCGGCGGAACTCGTCGTGGACCAGCTGCCCCGCGTGGTGCTCGACGCGATCGGAAGCGAGCGCCTCGACCAGGCCGCGTTGCGGAGTCACGTCGACACCGTCGAAGACCAGGTCGCCCTGCGCGCGGCTCTCCTCGAGAACGACATGGTGGCCTTTTTGGCCGAAGGCGCGATCCTGCCGCGCGCGAGTGGGGTCGATGATCGACCGCTACGGGACGCGCTCCCCCTCTCGGTGCCGGACGCATTGGCCGTCGAGTTGGAGGCGCCCCACCGCGGAAAGATCCGCGGGCTGGCGATTCGCGGAGGGGTGACGCTGATCGTCGGGGGCGGGTATCACGGGAAATCGACGCTTCTCGATGCCATCGCGCGATCCGTCTACGATCACCGCCCGGGCGACGGCCGCGATCTTTGCGTCACGCGAATGGATGCGACGTGCATTCGTGCGGAAGATGGCCGCTCGGTTCGCGGGGTCGACCTGCGACCGTTCATTCAGAACCTCCCGCTCGGACGCTCGACGGAACGCTTTGACACCGATGATGCGTCAGGATCGACCTCGCAAGCCGCGGCGATCGTCGAGGCCCTGGAGGCAGGCGCCGGAGCACTCCTGATCGACGAAGACACGGCCGCCACGAACTTCATGATTCGCGACGCTCGAATGCGACGTCTGGTGCCGAGCGACCGGGAGCCGATCACGCCGTTTCTGGATCGCGTTCGTCAGCTTCGAGAGCAACGGCAGGTTTCGTCGGTTCTCGTCGTGGGCGGGGCGGGAGACTATCTCGACGTGGCGGACACGGTCGTCCTGATGGACACGTACGAGCCGCGGGATGCCACAGCGTCGGCCCGCGCCGTAGCCGAGGAGCTCCCTCTGGCGGACGATTCCGCGCCGCGGGTGCTCGGAGCCTGGCCCGAACCCGAGCCGCGCCGCCCTCGGCCCGAATCTTTCGATGCGAGCCGCGGCCGCCGCGCCGAGCGCGTCCGAAGTCGCAGCACGCGCGCGATCGAGTTCGGCCAGGAGGCGATCGACGTCTCCC
>JAULKQ010004989.1:0-15065 GCA_032356285.1 Smithsoniella earleae | reverse complement strand
ATGTTGGACTTAAGTTGTCACTGAGACCAATGAAAGAATTTTTTAACTCATCAAGTCACGTTCATTCGTTTCAAAGTCGAGACATATCGAAATCGATACCTCGCTGCGTGTTCGCGCTACCTGTGCACATGTAGCTACCAAGTGTAACATACTGTGCAAAAGCCAGTTACAGGACGAATATTGCAGTGGTTGGCATCCATTCACGATGAATATGCACAGCGAGTTCTCACTCTTGTACACATTTGAGAAGCTTGTGCACAGGAAAATGTCACATGAGCCACAGGGTTGTGAACGCACTCTGCAGGTGTGCCCAGTGAAGGGGTCTTCAAGCCGAACGATGAATGCTTCATGGGAGAACTGGCTCACCATGCGGTGCTCCACCTCCGTGATGGTGCCATTCTGTAGCGTTGAAAGTATAGCATCGTGCTGAGAAGCTGGCGTTCCCTCACCACCCGGACTCGCAAAATCCAAAACCTCCCTGCATGTGCACAACACCACCCATAAAGCTCCGTATTGACCAGAAAGCAGAAAACGTGCACGTGTGCGTCTACGGGTACAAGCCTGCATGATTTTAGTCACCATACTGCTTCTACAGTCCCCAAGAAGCCGAAGCATAGATTAATCGAACGCCCGTCTGATTGATGTAACATGACTAATCTTCTTCAGGGTCGCATCCAAAACGGCCCCTTTTAATCGCTGTTTGGGCACCCAATTCATCGAATGCGAAAGTCACCTGGTTACATAGCCTTATTTTGTAAATGAGCGTTTATTGAATTTAGAATGGATAGCAAGCAGGACATGGCGAATGCACTTCACACAGACGATTTGAAATGTCCATGCGCTCACTTGACCGTCCAATGCGCACATTCCCCGTCCGACAGGAGCGTTCAAGTAATCAACGTTGTATTGTTCAATCAAACAATACAGAACGGTATGGACCCAGCTTCGTGTCTCCCTGCGCCATGATAATTCCTGGCTTCAAGCTGCCATCTGATCCTTTGCAAATGTACATACATCTATTTCACTTCAACACTGTCACAAAGCGCCCAGCCATACACTTGATTTATGAGCAGAAATCTGCTGAATAGGTGTCATGATTCCGACTCGAGGCAGCATGATGCCCCTTTGTGAGGCTAAGTCCACTGTTCTGTGGCACCTGTCATACTCCGGAGTATATTGAATATGCTCCTGGGTTGAGTGGCCACCAGTGGGGATTGAATCCTCATGCATCTGACTCTGCTGTGATGACCTGTGGCTAGCCCAATACAAGTTTGGCTGCAAGTGCCTCATCTGGATGGGAGGATTATCCCAAGATAAGACCTAAGTGCTAGATATCAGGAGCCTGGCAAAAGACCAGGCCTCTATGTGTCTAATTCGGCTTTGGGTCGGCTCTTTTTCATAGGTGCAACAGGGGCTGTGCACAGATCGGGCTCCTAACGATCTTCTACTTTTCAAGTTACACTACGGCGACCACACATATTTAAGTATTCTTACAGTATCTAACTTGATCAACACATACCTTCACATGGTCCCTGGCGTCTGTGGGGTTAGGGGTTGGAGCAAGAGACCCCAGCGCTGCTCAACCAGGCCGAGGTAGACCGTAACTACAACTTACTTCCCTGATATCAAGACCTAAAGCGTTATGTTACTCGCTTGCTACAATCATTACAATGGCTGTTCTCACCAATGTCAAATGCATTTGCAGGTCAAAGATTTGTGTATATTGTACCAACCCACCATTGTTCAAATCATCTGTACTAAGCTCTGGCTGCACTGGCTGACTGTGTTAGATATGCATAATACAGGACCAGACAAAAAAATTCGTATTGCCTAGAATGTAGCTGAGCTCCAACTTTGTATACACGTGGTTCAGAGTGATTTGTGTGAAAGATTGCACCTTAGGTCCAGCACCATGTGAATTCCAGCTCTCTGCTCAACTGTGCAAATGCTATGTATGCTATGCAAAATGCTTATTTCGGGAAAGGCCTGTGAATAGAAGAGGGCCGACAAAGGGGCATGGAAATGCATTTTGATAACCAGCACGTCTTGAGTGGATAATTCGAAAATAAATGCTTGCGAGATACACAGCACAATTGCACTTGTCTGCCCTTTGTTTATAACAGCGACAAAATATACATTTAAAATGCTTCTGCACTGCATACCCCAGCGGTATCTCGACGACTTAGACTACGGTAACCAGGTGTCAGTGTTGCTCTGGTTTGTGCTGAACTCTTGCGACGCGACGAGCTGTATCGTACACGCACAGATTCATGGCCATGTATACGAACTGAGAAGATGAGGGAAGAGAGCACGGTGGAATGAACTTATAGATTCTGGTAATCAATGGAGGTATGGTTGAATACATATAGCTTGGGTTCTCACTTGCTGCAGTTCGCGGCAGCTTGCGCAACAGCTGAAGCAGCAAAGGCGACTGCCGCGTCTACTCCGGCAGCACCTTGTGGTACTGGAAAGCCTGCACTACCATTCTGTACAGCTGGTTCTACACGAACAGCGGCACGGACGGTTACCAAGGCTGCTCTGTGCTCACTAAACCGTTCTATGTGCGTGCTGGTTGAGCCGCGAACTCCCGGGTGTAGAGCCATTAGCGTTGCTTCGCCGCCGTCTTTGATGATCGCTTGCAGAGTAACAACATCTGAACTGGCGAGACGCTCATGTGTGGTGCTTACGGTGTGGGGAAGCTGAGACGCATCCTGCACAACTTCAGCTCCCAGGTTACGGCAAGCACCTCGGTGATAACCAAAAGCTTGAGCAAGAAACTCTTGGGGAAAACTTCGAGCACCGTTTAGCCATGTTGGCAATCACCTGTGTGAATTCGATGTTTCCTGGGCGTCCTAACAACATGTCAAATGCTGCCACCGGAGTCCTGCCTGTGGAACATGTCACTGCGAATGGAGCGTCATACACTTGCTGGATTTTGAATCCTCCCGATTCACTGGATTCATGTGGCACAGTGGCGTCTACTACTTCGCTCGCCAACAATATTGCGGAATCGAATGCACGAATGCGTGCTGAAACCAGCCGACTTGCAGAATCCAAAGCCATACAAGTCTCTTTTATAGAGGCAGCTGCATCTCGAGCTGCCGCGAACGTGCCCACCACCTGTAGTTTGCAAGTACTATTTGTGCAGCTCGAGCGCATGGACAACCGGCCAAAGCGATAGAAGTGAGAACGCACATCATGGGAATTTTCCAGCTTCGTGACCTTAGCTCTTGGCGATATCCCATACACTTGAGAAGCTTCTGTCGGTGAAATTGGCGTTAATGGTGAAAGGACATCAAGCTGCTTGTCTGAGTCAACACTGTCAAGCTGGTCACCATAACTGCCAGGTGCGTAAGGTAAATGTTGCTGGGAAGATGTGAACTCGGATACCCTGCATTTTATCAAACAGTAGATTGTGATGGCGCTCCGTGTGCGGTTAGATTTGAAGGATACGATACTTTGGGTGCATCAAGTTGGCCGTTGAGAGGCAGTTTTTAAACAAAAAATTGGTCCAATTTTGATCAGCTCATACCACTTAATAGATTACAAGCAAGGGTGTTCTGTACTTGGCACACTGCTGCCGCTACGCTGGCAATCGACATTGGATTGGAAGAGCGCTCAACGAGCCGGATACGCCCCTTCATGGATAGTCACATAGTTAATTCAATCCTACGTGAAGATCTATTATAATAATGTGACCCCAGCCAATGCTGAGCCCTAGGTTGAGAAAGTGCAAGACAGCTTGCATTAGAGACAAGCTTCTCAAAAACTTTCGTATCTTAAGAATTGACAAATGAAAATGAGAGGATTAAATTTGCAATTTTCCCATGCGCTGGAGATACAAATCGATTTGTGACACGCTTTTGAGGTTCTGAGCTCCAGCAACGAAAGCGCGAACTGAGTTGCATGAAGCCGGACACAACGCACCTTGTGATATGACTTGTTCTAGGGATGATGACTGCACTCCTGTTGTTCAAGCTCCCTCTCGTGAGGAAGCTTTCGGTCACCACAGGCATTGTCATAACTCCGATACAAAGTCGCCCAGTTTCGGACAGGATTAATTACCTCACTCAGTTAACAAACAGACATGCAACTAACTAATTGTACTTAACATTTTCACAAATATCAGTTTCCAAGGGCGAAGACTTCACATCCGTTGACATCAGCTTGGAAATTTGTGTCTCAGTACTCGAGGGTTTACGAACAACTGCAGTAACGCAGCCAACCTAGAACGGATGAAATCCATCTGTCACCTTAAATCTCCCGATACAGTTCACTGTGATAAATTATACCGCATCAGCGAGCGCTAGAGTATCAGCGTCAGTACTGAGAAACAACCGCGCTATGTAGGGCTTCAAATCACTGACTTCGGGACACAAAGGGCCAGGACAGGGTCCCAAAGAGGAATACATGAATAATGAAGTGAACGACATCTTAAAAAGTACTTATGTGCGTCTTCGCTCGCCAGGAATACGTCCTATCTCGGTATCAAACTACCCTACACAGACGTGACACGGTTCAGTCCGACATCCCACTCATTAGCGTGGACTCATGAGAAACGGCTCCAATGAACATTGACGAGTCGTTACTTATCTCTCTGCGCTCAATTACTGCCGTCGTTTGTAACTGAAGCTTTAGATTTGATCAGTACGCTGCAGCGCGCTGTGGACTTTCCGTCGAGCTGCGGCGTTCGTGGAGCCCGAAATGGACAGCCTTTGAATATTCATCAAGAATACTCAGAGCCATAGGTTGCAAGTAGCTTGACCATGTCAGAGTAGAATGCAATGTAGACGATGCGTTTTGCTACTTACGATTCATTTCACCTAATATGAGCTTCTGTCCAACGTGAGTTGTCTAAACTACTTGAAATGGGTGAACTTTTTGGATTGATGCATCCCCTTCCGTGCTAACGGTATGCTCTCTGCTACGTGCTCTCGTAGTACCTATAAAACCAAGGGGGAAAACGTGTCTGTGCTCGCTTCAGAACTGTGTACAGGTTTTCTCGTCTCATTGTTTTTCATTTCAACAAATGTGACCGAAGGGTTGCATTTTCGTAGCCAATAGTGTACAGCGAAATCACTGCCACCTGAAGCGATTGCAAGGAGTTTCACGCACAATCTATGCTGGCGTGACTATCTGTTGCACTTCAACCGCACTGAACCACATTTTAAACCTTTTTAACTTGCTGTTGCATCTGGAGGATGCGGCATCGTACTCTTGTACACTCGCTACGGTATTTACGTTCATCATTGTTGATTCTCAAGAATCTGTTTATGAAACAGCTTCGTGTAACTTCGTGTTGATGTTCTGCACAGGAAGCGCATCATCTTGCCCCTTCTTGTAGAGTTAAGCAGAAACATAAAAGCGAATGAACGAGTATACTCTCGAACAAGCGGGCACCCGTTCGTGTGCCGAATGATACACTCGATGAAGAGCTCTTGGCAGACTGACATTGTGCGACACATGTCAGTGCAGCTCACAATCATATGCTTTCTGACATTATTAGTCCATATGTTTGATGGTACTTCCCCACAGCGCGAAATTCTGTCCCCAAAATCACAAGATAACACATAGCGATCATTACAACAACCCAACTGCACGAAGTCCAAAGCACTCGATCTCTTAGTTTCCCATATCGCCCTGTAGTGGTTGTTTTGTTTGTAGATTGCTGGCGATTAACTGGGGTTGCCTTTGTGGCAGGTGGTACAAAACCTGACAATCCTGAAGTTAATCACTTCAGAAACACATCACGACATGGCTATAACTCTCCTGATAGCCGCTTTCGATCCCGGGAGAAGATCATTGCCATCTGTATGGATGATTGCTAAGTGCATATGAAAGGTCTGGATTCTCTGAGCTAATGAATTTTCATCGATGTAGCTTCCATATGTCCTTGTTAAGACTCAACAACTCTTCCATTTTCCAGAGGGACTCACATCTCGCACCTTCTCAGACAGAGCACCGCAATTAAGTTGTATCTTCTTCGTATGGGACATCTAAAATTCTAATCGTGATTTACAAACATCATTACATCAACGAGGGCGCAAAAGGGATATGAGAACAAACGTGATGTGGTTGTGATGATCCTCAATGACAGCCTTAATGTGGACGTCTCTGTGGTGCATCCAGCACCACTCTGAGAAGTGCAGCAAGCAAGAAAGTAAGCAAGAAAGCAAGCAAGAAAGCAAGCAAGAAAGGCGAAGAAAGCACGCAAGAACATGGGATGAGGGGTTGAGATTTATTCCCTTTAGTGTTGAGACATATGGAAGGCGAGGGGCACCAGCTGATGGGTTGTTAGGGAAGTAGCAAAACGTGCATGTGCTAGTTGAAACATGTCAAAAGTAGCATTGTGAAATTCATGTATAAAGAGATTAGTGTCTCTCATATTAAGGGCAATAGGTACGTGTTTCCGAGCTATGTCCGCTCACTTGCAAGAAGTATAGCGTGTATCGTGTGGCTTCCAACGAGGAGCGCATGTCGCCTCCTTGAGTACTACGTAGAATTTTACAGTTGAGTCAACTGCCTGTTGTGTGCTCCGGTATGATGCTAGCATTTGCTTTAATTGCATTTGTAAAATAATAGGGCGCAGAAAGGAGGACACTCTTGTCATCGAGACATAGAAAGCACAGAGCACACCAACACATGGGGTGCAACTCAAACAGGATTTCAAGGGGTTGAACCAGGGATGAGAGGGCGAAAACTACATACAGGAATAACCCAGCGAAACAAAAGATACGAAGGTTAAAGGCTAGGTAGAACTGGGCAGCAGAAACCAAGACTAGACCACCACGAGATGCATGTCGGCGGCCCAGGAATAAACAGAAAGTCCTTCAGGGAGAACCCTGTTGACCTCGAGCAAGCGCAGTGGCTATCTCTGCAAAGTTCCATACAAAAATGCTGCTTTAAATAAAAAACCAGAGCGTGCGGCCATGGCCGCAAGGTCATAAAGATATCGACCAGCAGGGGCGCCCAAGCAACAAACTTTTCCACCAAAAACAGAATGAACTCGTAGCCCGCGTTGTTGCCGTCAGCTTAAGCCCTGGTCTTCGTGTCATCACGCTGCTGAGCTACTCCACCAGCGGTTTGCGATGCTGTGAGGTAGGAATGGGCGGTGGGATGAATACCTGACAAGTCTAACACCTTCCATTCCTGACAGATGGGCGACTGAGAAATTACCGCCATATGGTTGGCCCGTGTGGCAGGCATCGGGGACTCCCCGACCTAATTGTCGAAGAGGAGGCTCAAGAGCAACACTGAATCCTCATGACAAACCGCTCACGCCAGGGCAAGCTTCATCATACTACAGAAGGCATATGCACTGGGTGAAGTGGCAATAGTGATGGATAGAGTGTCCAGTAATGCAGAAGAAGCACGATTCTGGAGGCTGAGAAGACGAGCTTTGTGATGTGAATTGCAGGCCGACAGGAAACGGTCACCCCGCTTTTTTGCCGTACTTTTGGGTGTTGGCCGAGAAGTGATTAGAACTGCTGAGAATGTGGGGCATTGTCACCAAGGAAGTGCAGAAACTGAGGTGCTGCTGTCGGAAAAGCAATGTCGGCGCAAGCCTGAGCTGGGATGTATGCAGCCTTCGATGAGATCACTGTGTGAAATATGACACCTGTAGTGCCGCAAAGGGTAGCAAGACGAACCTTTTTGGCGTTGGGGTTAGATGCAGCATAGGATCCTGTGATTTCACACGGTGAGGGGTTAGCATAAGATCGTGTTGGGAAAGGATACATGGAGGCCTTCTAAATCCTCTTCTACTTGTCCCAGGGCACAGTGCAGAGAAAGTGGTCCAGTTTGTGCTGAATACAACGAATAAGGCATACTTGATCTGGAGCACTAAGATCTTGAAGTACTGCAGCCAGTTCTGTGGCTTCGCACGCTTTCCGTCGGATGGAGAAACGGATAAAACCGAAGTCCTGAAATGTCGGGATGGTTCTGTATATGTCAAGATTGTTTTGACAGTACGGACTAGGTTTCCTTCTTCGTTCGCTTCCTTCGAAATTTGGTGTCTCTTTTCCTTGCCGATCGATGGTGATGCATTTCAAAAATTAGGTTGTGAAATTATTCAGTTTGTACCACTGGTACCGGTCTCATATGCTACATCCCAAAAATACACCCTCCTCAGGGCTATCCGCTCCCAGCAACTCGAGTCCGTGTATTGTGCTGTATCCACACCAAGTTAGAGCAGAGGTGCAGCTCTGATTCGGCAGTTCCTGCCACAATGCACTCGTGGAATGCTCACTGTTGCCTGCGTTACACGAGCCAAACCTCACTGCATTACCCGAGTTGAGATTTTAAGGCCAGAATAATTCAATGTCAGGTTAATAAATAGAAAGATAGCAGAGGATCAATCCTGTCATCCAAGGACTGGCACCTTCAAAAGTGTACTGCCCTTGCTCTGTGCAGTATGGCTGTCTATTGCGCCATAGTTTTTAGAGAGCAGGACTAATGGAGTTCAGGAGTTGTGCCGCCTGCAAAAGGTAGCCAGCAACAGAGAGGAGCTTGAGTGGTGATGTTCATCAGGTATTGTTGAATTTCAAAGTCGCAACCTATGTCTTAGAAAACACTCTGATGGAAACACTCCTGGCTATGAAACTCAAGTGTAACACTGGAGCTTGGCATCACAAGTCCATAAAATCGCAGGCCAAGTTCTGTACAGGCTTTCTGCCACAACTGGTAAAAGATGTTCTTCGACTGTTCTACGTCGATAGCTATTGCAGGTGAATAATCAGGATAGTGCTGTGAAGTTCAAAATGGAACAGTTGCTGTCAAAGGGACAAGGCTCTACTACAGGAACAATACTCACTCATGTAGATACTG
Source organism: Smithsoniella earleae (assembly GCA_032356285.1). Taxonomy (NCBI): domain Eukaryota; kingdom Viridiplantae; phylum Chlorophyta; class Ulvophyceae; genus Smithsoniella; species Smithsoniella earleae. The sequence goes on along the minus strand of JAULKQ010004989.1, from coordinate 6,239 downwards.
CACAAGTCTCACAGTCTTTAGACTTCTTTGGTTGCAAGACGAGTGCTGAAGAGGATAAGCTAGCAAGGTATGCAGCGCATAGATCGGGTAGTGCAGAGATCATGTTTCTGGCTTCAATAGTGTTATATTTTATACCAACTGGTCCGCAGTTGCAGTGCACATGCCTACATCATTGGTACAGGTAAGATTTTTTACTCGTGACTAGTTTCGGTGCAACAACCGCTCATGTGCTCGGGAACGTGATGTGAGCGATGAGTACTGTTAGATCATACGTACCCTAAGAGCGAGATTACGAGTGTACCAGAAATCTGAGCTTTATGTTCAGGGCCTGGAAGTAACTTCGTCAGGGATTGCACTTTCACAGAAGAAGCGCTCGTGCTCTGCCGAATGGGATTATTAATGCATGGAGATTTGACTGGGGTCCATGGGACACACTTGCCGCAGCTTATGGGCTGTTTTGACCAAGAACAAGCTTGCAGATAATATGTCATCAAACTGCAGCACAGATGTCGCCTACCTGAGCAGCATCGTGGAACGCGACCATGACCGTCTATCTTGAGAGTACGCTGTTAAAGCAAAAGACCATAGCTGTTTTGCTTCATTTCGGTCAATAGCACTACCTTTTTCGACTTTATTTTTATAGGGATGCACGCTTCAGAACGTCTGTACTCCACTAGCGTATGTGATCGGAGTGGGCTAACGCTGCGTGCTTTACTAGGTGAGGAGAGTGGACGGCCACACAAGTGGGGGAAGAGCCTTCTATCGCCACATCGGCGCGCCGTCTTGCACAGTCCTTGAGAGCTGTTCATCGCCTCGTGCTGCGTGATTCATAATCTCGAAAAGTAGAAGATGATGGATGATACTGCATGTATGTACGATTCTGTTCGAGTGTCTTATATTGCGGACTCCATGTGTTTGCGAAGGGTAAATGTAACACACAAAAGTATTGAGAAAAACGTATTTCACATTAAAAATGTTGTCAGTAAGTTGTCGTGATCATTGCAATGGCACAGTCGACCGTTGTCCTCTTCCAACTTCACTCCAAGTTTTAGTCCCTCGATTAGAGTATTTACAATATTTCTGGACAAGTATTTGCTTAGCAGCTCTTATTTTTCTGCACGTGAGCAGAACCATGAGGGCTTTACACGTTAGTTCGACGGGTTAAGTTTTAAAATTTTGGTTTCTTAGTTGAGCCACGTCTGGAGTAGCGGACGAACATCAGCTTACAACACGCAATTTGGATCTCAAGTCATACTTCTAGCGGGGCCTCAAGAGCGCTTGGCCGGTGTTACGAAGAGCATCAAGGCGCACTGCTGCGAGGCCAGCAAAACGTTGTGCAGTGCGCCTTGCTTGTTTTGCACCACTACAGTCCCGTCAAAGAAGTTTCAGCTCAGAGGAAACGATGAGTTTGCTCTACGAGCTAGAGCGTGGATCAATATTCAAGTAATGCAGGCAAACTGAAGCGTACTACGGAGCGAAGTACCATTCGGGCACGTATTAATTTATCAGATAATTTTGGAAGCCGCTCTCGAACTCTTTTCAAAAAAACACTTTGTCTGAGATGAGGATGACAGTCTGGCAATTTGAGTTATACGTAGTTCACGGACTCGACATCTATCAGATAACGCTCCTCCGACGTCTTTCACGGTATCTTTATGTCGCAATAGATTCAGATAGACTTACGAGTTAGCTTGAATATCCCTGTCAGGTCATTTTATTGACCTACACATAAGAAGCTGTCTTCAGCCGAGCTCTCACACTGGTAAGTAGTAAACCGGTGTCTAAAACTAGAGAATGTCGCCACTTTAAACACATGATATTTCCATCACCGCTTCGTTAAAATCTGGCTCGTTTTGGTTGTGGTGTAACTATTCCCGTAAGCTAATGTTGTGCAAAATGTCCACTGCTAACGACTGGAAAAATGTAAAATCAATCAGCTTTCTCTTCGCTTCGTGTGAAGAATGCGCGTGAAAATTTTCTCACAAACATTGGTTTCTGCACGGCCTATTCTTAACCCTCCTCAGTCCAACAACGGGGCTAGCCAAACTACAGAATACCTCACTCTGGAGCCATAAACATGTAATAATTAATATTGAACGTGCGATGCATGCTCATGGACTTGCTACGCGCAAACCTTTTTAAAGTGCACTATTTCTCCGATCTTGCAAACACATTCAGGGAGTTCCACCCATCCTGAAGCATTTTTTTGCCTGTAGAAGATGCTCCTGAAGCCCAGATACTGTCCTTTCATGTACTACGCCCGTAGCGTTGACACAGTGGGCAGGGCTAGCATGCTGGCTAGTTAAAATGAACAACGGGATTGGCGCGAATCATCAAGGAAGTTCCGAAAGAACAAGTACTGAAGACTTTCATCATTGGGCCAACGTGCGTCATTTTTATCTCACGTTGCTGTTTGTCACGTTGGGATGTCCTTCTCACCAGGATTGAACACATGTACGAAGGTTTCCAGTTTCTACAGTTTTTACCAAGCCAAATCGATCCAGAGGAAGCTCCAAGAGTAACGTATACTGTGGAACACGAAGGCGGTTCTGACATTCCAGCTACTCCCGAAGCTAATGGTGCAGAAGTTGCTCCTCAAACCGTGTTCGATCTAACTGGATCACCACAGAAGCCTGAATCTCCTCGACCATCGAAGGCGTTGACGGTGAAGACCGTCGCACGGGGCCATTGTTTCAGTGCTGATCAAGCTAACAACGAATTTGAATCACGCGATTTATCTGAACAGCGTACGCCTGTACTTGCGAAACCACAGGACTTGGAAGAATCCTTGACGATTCCTGTCAGCTCAGAGTCAACTCTTCCTGTTCGTCCACCTCAAATCACCCGCGGAAATGGCCAGTTGCGTGAACCTGGTTCTCTGAGTCCACTTCCAGAGCACCAAGAGCACAAAACTATACTAGAAGAGGAAGACAACATGTCTGAAGGTGAAACGTCTGCACCAACGTCCAGGCAGCTGTTTGCTACTAATTCGCCTCAAAATTTGAAGCCGGAACCAATACAACCTGCTTCCCGGAGCGACCAGCATGCACAAATAGAAGTCGCGAAGGTACGCTAATTGAACTGATGGACATATAAAATGAATTCTCTACTTCGAGCTGTTAAAGTGACTTTGTTATTTTGAGCTCACACATGGACAGTGAGTACATATCATTTAGGATCATCACCAGAATTATCTCCCCTTCTCTCCTGGCTACATGTTGCAACGTACCTGGCTTCTTGCTCGAGTATTGAGACATGGTCTGCCTTCTGGCAGCTGTACTGCATGATTTTTGATAAGTAGTGTGAGGCTCGGCTTCCTTCAAAGCTGAGGGACTACATAGGATCCCTGCGGCCACATGCACATATCTTTCAAGTAATAGGAGTAGTATCAATGTACTGAAGTGGAAATTACTGCAGTTAAAATTCTGAACTGCACCAATCTTTACTCTCGCGCGTGTTCACTTTGAAGAATCAATTCATGTGTATCGTGCATGAATGTTTGTAGAGTGAGTGCCCAACCAAAAGCCTGCTATGCTGAATTTTACTGAGCGACGCTAGTGTTTGTTTGTGTAGGAGAATGATGCTTCAAAGGGCCTGCAGAGCACAGGGACAGCCAAGAGCAGTGTGGTGATATCGTGTACATCAAATGCGGATGTCAATTCCACTGGGCCTGCAGTTGCTAGTGGTGGTCTAGGTCATCTACCTAGTGTTGGGGCAGGACGGAGCGACCATGAGCATAGCACCCAGTGTTCGCTAGGCAGCCTGGACTCCGACGATATGGATGAACTAATAGCACAAATGCCCAGCTCGACCTTCACCCAAGGGACTGGCGGCCGTAGCGACACTCAAGCAGATCACCAGCTTCGGCGCACTCAAGCTGGCCCTGTTCAACAGCATCTTGTCCCCTCTGAACGAATTAACAATGCTCATGAGCAGGACCTCGTTGATCGAATCTTCTCCTGGGGACTCAGTGCTGGGCCCGAGGGTCTCAGCTTACAGCGCATGCGAGAGCACCATGAAATCCTCCAGGTGCGCCAAGTGCCTTGGATTAGTATTTTTCAATGAATACTCAGCATTGCTTTTTTCCTTGCTTGCAAGTGAGAGTGCTCGGGACTGAGAATCTGCAAGAGAAACGTAAACGGGTTAAATCCATAGTTTGTGAGCCAGACTTGTGGGTGCTGTCAAGATATGAAGGTTCTTCGCGTTAGATAATGGAGTACTTCTTACAATATATGTGGTCACTGTAGTGTAGCCCGAATTAGACACAGAGAGGCCTGGTCTATTGCCAGGCTCTCGATATCAAGTACTTAGGTCTTATCTTGGGGTAATCCTCTCATCCAGACTAAGCACTTACAGCCAAACTTGTATTGGGTTAGGCACAGGCCGTAACAGGTGCAGCCAGAATTGTGTACTCGAACTTAGTGCGCTCTTGCATACTTAGTGCGCTCGCAACTCAAGCAAGAGAAGGTCATGGACGTTAGCCTTCTCCCCGAAACTTACAGCTTGTCATTCAACTTCCGGTGAGGTTTATCTGAAGCACAGTGCTGTTGTCAACGCTGCATGTGTATACTCTACCAGAGCTACAATATCAGTATCAAAATAACCCATGCTAATGGAAGGAGATTGCTCAATACCTACAGCTTGAATCTAGGACTTGTAAGCGCGGCAGTTGGTGGATTTTTTGAGGCTTTTTCGCTTTTGGCAAGACATGAATGTATTGGTCTTGGGAGAGCGAATCAGTAGATTTCTTTCCAGGTATGGAATGCTCAATACACGCTTATCTACTGAAATGATACGATTTAATTATCATGATTGTTTGTTGTAATCGCACATGCTTGTGATTCCTTCATCATATGTTTTCCAGGGACGTGGTGCCCAGACAGAGGCAAAGTCAGGTATCCATGGTGGGTCTTGCGCTCTTGAAGAGTCCCGTGTCGTGATTTCCCTTTCTACAAGCACCAATCAACCTACGATGGTGCATGGGTTTAGTGCAGTATACTGTAGGGAAAGCTGTATGCTGATCGTGTCCAGACATATCCAGCAGCTGGAGGAGGAGCTCGTACTGCAGGATACTCCCGTGTCTCATACGTACATATTGGACCCTGGTTGAGTTTTTGGCATTTATGTACTTCTGACCAGCACGAATGTTGAGAAATTGATTTAAATGCGCTGAATCAAAGCGCCCATGTGGTCCAAGCACCACGGGTTCTCGCAATATGTACTATAGTCGTGTGCTTTAGTTTAGTCACAGATGCAATCAAAGCGATTTCAGGCATCAAACCAGCACACATGCAATTGAATCAACCGAAGCTTTATGCAAGTCTAATCACTGGGCGGCAATTGTTCTCCTTGCTGAAATCTGCGGCCGATCCTACGACCCAAAGACCCGAAAAACTGCTGGAAGATAAGCTTATTGCCCGTAATCAACGACAAATCATGTAACGTACTAAGTACAAAGGTTCGCCGCGCAACGCACAGCGCACATGGACAGGCGTTAGGTCCTGTGCATTCTCACAGTCACAATACCATTATTAAATGCGACACTTCAACGTATGGATGGATGGTAAGATCGATATCAAGGGCAGATCTTCGTGATCTAGATGAGTGGTTAACGGGGGGCCCAGGTGCCATAAGGACGGCTAGGCCTGGCTGTGGCTCGGAATGATTCACCTCCCTTGTGAGTCTAAGGGAGCCAAAGGAGCCCCACGGGGATAGAAGGGGACTCCTTTTAAGTCTTCTGCTATCTTGCTTTTCCCTGGTTAACCTTCACATCAGTGTGACATGCAGCGACAGTAACGTCTTCATCCACAACTGCGTAGATAGCTTTTAAGCTACGTCTTTGAGCCCTCTAATTCTTAGGGCCGGCAGGCAGACCTGGTAAAGAGTATGTGCGCCTTCCCTGTGCATCTGGTGAGTCCTGAAAGGTTTTTACAGTGTTGCAACGTTTTGAAATACGCGATTCGGGGTCTGGGAAAACGTGATTTAGTATGTCACACATGCTCAATCTGGCGAAACTTGCATTCATCACGCTATTTGGTCTCTAGGCTCCAAGGGATGCTTCTTCGCTAAGTGAAGTAGTGCATATTAGCAAGTAAACAGGAGCAAAAGAATGGCTGCAAACGCAAAAGCTCTTGAGGAATGGTTCTGACTTGGCCCAGCAAATTTTTGGTGTAGTCCTGTCACTATATTTTGGCTGAATCTCCATGCACAGCTGGTGCATGGAGGCGTTTTGATAAGAG
>JAULKQ010004978.1:0-15066 GCA_032356285.1 Smithsoniella earleae | reverse complement strand
CACTGACGCTCCAGGCGGGCGACCGCCGGCTCGATCTGATCCTCGAGCACCGCAATGATCTGGAATGGAAGGTCGTCGGCGTGAGCCCGATCGGCGCCCTGCTCCGCATCGAGGAGAACGGCGACCGGGTTTGAGCGTCGAACCCACGACGGTCCGACGACACGACGCGTCCGCGTCACCCCGACTGACGAAACTCGTCCGCCCGCGCGGATCCGGCGGCATCGAAGTTTCGCCGCGCCACCACTCGACCTCTCGGCCCCGCATGCCCTCCGACACAAGGCGCGACCGGGCGTCGGCCGCAGGACGTGCCACGCGACTCCGCGCCGCGAACACGCGCCCTTGTCGGCACGAGTGTTGCGAGAGTTCCCGCACGGGCGACGCCGATTCGGACGCCGTCCGCTGGGGAGAAGGGGACATCGAGATGAAGACGTTGGAACGGGGCTTTACCCTGATCGAGCTATTGGTCGTGGTGGCGATCATTGGCATCCTCGCCGCGATCGCGATTCCGCAGTTCTCGGCGTATCGGGCCGAGGGCTTCAACAGTCGCGCTTCGTCCGACCTGCGAAACCTCGCTTCGGCTGAGGAAGCCTATTTCGCCGAACACGCCGCCTACACTTCGAACGTCGCGAGCCTCACGGGATTCCGACAATCGCCCGGAGTTACCGTGACCGTGACACCGGCCGGCACGACGTTCAGTGCGAACTCGTTCCACTCGAACGGCACGACGACGTTCAGTTGGAACTCGGGGAACGGTGGGCTGCAGAACGCGCCATAGCGGCAATGCGCCGGCAGAGCATCACCCGCGCTTCGGCATGAGCTCCCAGTAGTCGAGGTCGAGAACCACGCGAGGGTTGTATCGCTCTTTGCCCTTGTCGTCTTTCACGCGACGCTCGAAATCGGGCTCATCGGCCGGGTTGCCGTCTTTCACTCCGACGAGCCGCAGCCGGAGTGCGCCGACCTGCGCGGAGACCTCGTGCGTTTCGAGAACGTCGGAGTACGCGTAGAGCGTCGTTCCGGCGTACGTCGGGTTTGCGTGAGCGCCGCTGTTCATCGCAACGATCCCCGAGCGGTTCTCGAGTCCGTTGAACGCGATCGCGTAGGACGTCGCGAGCGGGAAGCCTCCGTAGACCAGTGGTTTGCCGTCGGTCAGCAGGTGGTCGAAATGGACTTTCGCCGTGTTCTGCCACAGACGGGTGTAGGTCATGTGATCCGCGTTGTTCACCGTCATGCCGTCGAAGTGATAGATCCGCTCGCCGGGCTCGTAGTCCTCGAAGAAGAAGCGCCCGCCGGTCTGCTCCGTCGTCGTGAGGGCCCCACTCCACTCCGGCAACTGGTCTACCTCGACCTGCTTCGGCAGGTCGGGAACGACGGGAGCATCGAGATACGCCGTGGGCGTGTCGACGTCTCGCTTCCGCACCATCACCCATCGCGTATACTGCAGAACGATCTCGCCACGCTGGTTGCGCCCGGTCGTCTGGACGTAGGCGATGCCGGTCTTGCCGTTCGAGTTCTCCTTCAACCCGACGATCTTGATGCGGGTGGAGATCTCGTCGCCGTGGAACACGGGCGTCTTCCAAATCATCCCGGCGTAGCCCAGGTTCGCTGGCGAATTGAGCGAAACCAATCGGACGGTCTGGCCAATGACCACGTGGAACACGATGATCGGGTTGACGCGCCCCTCTGCGTTGCAGAAACGCGCGCTGCGATCGTTCGTCGTGGCGATGTGCATCGCCGTCTCCGCCGACGTGATCACGCGTGGCGTTGCGCAGACGAGCTCCTTGTCGAGCTCGAAATCCTCGAAGAAGTTTCCGAGGCCTCCCTTTTCTTGACTCATTTTCCTGTTTCTCCGGTGATGCGAGAATCAGCTGCGAGGTAGCCCCAGCAACCTTTGTGCGATGATGTTCCGTTGGATCTCAGCCGTACCGCCGGCGATCGTCGCGGCGCGAGAAAAGAGCATGCGCTGCGCGAACCGGCCGCCGCCACGAACGTGGCGCGAGCCACGCAGGAGGATGCCATGCGGACCGAGCGCTTGCACGGAGGCCTGTCCGATCGCCTGGCTGAGGTCCGACCAGAACTGCTTGACGAGCGACGTTTCCAGCCCCGGCGTGACCCCCTTCCCGACCTTGCTCAGCATCTGCAGGTTCATGAACCGCATGATCTCGGTCTCGATATGGAGCCGGGCCAGCTCCTGGCGATGCGTGGGTTCGCCGGCCGCGCCGGAAGAACGGGACTCGGCGAGAAGCTCGTCGAGCGCAATGCGAGCGAGAGTCTGCTCCTTGATCGCGTAGTTCGCACCACGCTCGTGGGCGAGGGTGACCTGCGCGATCTGCCAGCCCTCATTCTCAGCACCGATCAAGTTCGCGCGCGGAACCCGAACCCGGTCGAGAAAGACCTCATTGAACTCCGAAGCCCCCGTAAGCTGGCGAAGCGGTCGGATCTCGATCCCCGGGGCCTTCATGTCGACGATCAGATACGAGATGCCGCGATGCTTCTTCGCGTCCGGGTCGGTCCGCGCGAGCAGGATCGCCCAGCGCGACTGCACGGCGTAGCTCGTCCAGACCTTCTGCCCGGTGACGAGATAGTCATCACCGTCGAGCTCTGCGCGGGTCCGGAGCGACGCGAGATCCGACCCGGCGTCGGGCTCCGAGTAGAGCTGACACCAGACCTCTTCCGCGGACAGGATACCGGGAAGGTACCGCGCCTTCTGCTCTTCGGACCCGAAGTGGATCAACGTGGGCCCCACGTTGTTGATGCCGACTCGATTCACGAGCTGCGGTGCCCGCGCGCGCGCCATCTCCTCGGCAAAGATCGCCTGCTCCATCGGCGTCGCGTCGCGGCCACCGAAGCTCTTCGGCCAGTGAATCCCGACCCAGCCGCCGCGGTGCATCGCGCACTGGAACTGGCGCATGAACTCGAACTCCGCGGCGAAGTCCTCCGGTGGTTCCTCTGTCGGAACCGTCTCGGCGAGAAACGCGCGCAATTCCGCGCGAAAGCGCTCTTCTTCCTCGGTGAATGCGAAGTCCATGTCGGTATGGGGGCGCGGGACGCGCGACCGGCGAGACGCCGGCGCTGCGAGGCGAACGGCCCCCCTCGTATCCGCTTCGGAGGTAGTCAGGGGCCCCCCGACGGTCAAGTCGGGCGGAATCCGACGTTCAGGCCTCGGTGACGTCGACCTGCGATTTCAGCGATGCGAGGTCGAAGTAGTCGTGCCAGACGGCGATCTTCCCGTCCTTCAACTCGACCTTGGCCATCGCCTTGAAGCCCACGATCCGCCCTCCGGGCAGCCAGAACCGGTCCTCGCGCTCGCAGAGAACGACACCGTCGACATCCGCAGCGTGGCGGACCTCCGACTCGATCTGCTCGAATCGGGCGCGGAAGATCTCGATGGCCCCGGCAATCGCTCGCGGTCCCCGCAGAGGTCGACCGAGCGACAGCTGATAGTAGGCGCAATCCGGCGTAAAGAACGCCCCGATCTCGTCCGGTGGAAGGCCGGGCCAATCGGAGCAGAACCGCCGAACCAATTCGGCGCCGGTCACCTCAGACAATCCCACGCCGACCGAGCTCATCGACCTCTTCCGGGGCGAAGCCGCCAAGGGCGGTCAGGACGTCATGCGTGTGCTCGCCCAGAGAAGCGGCACGCCGGTATCGCGGCTCGACGCCGGACATCTTGATCGGGTTCGCGACCTGCGAAACCCGGCCGAACACGGGATGGTCGATCGCGATGATCATCTCGCGCGCGGCGGCATGCTCGTCGCGCAGGGCTTCCTCGACTCCGTACACGGGGCCGCAGGGTACCACGCCGCGCAGCCTTGTGAGCCACTCTTCTGTCGTTCGAGCGCGGAAATCGCTCGTGAGAATCGCCAGCAATTCCTCGCGGTTCTCGAAGCGCTCCGTGAACCCGGCGAACCGCGGATCGTCCCGCAGAGCGGGACGACCGATCACGTCGCAGAGCCGCTCCCAGAACTTCTCCTTCATGCACATGACGACGATGTGTCCGTCACTCGTCTCGAACGCCTGCGCCGGAACGACACTCTGATGAGCCGACGAGGGCGTTCGCCGGGGCTCGACGCCCCGACTCAGGTTCCATGATGCCAGGTAATTCAGCATCGACAGTGCGGTATCGTAGAGACTGACGTCGATCTCGGCGCCGGCGCCCGTCTCCTTCGCGCGGCGAAGGCCGACCATGAGGGCCAGCATGGAGACGAGCCCGGCCGAGAAGTCGACCACCGAGATACCCGAGCGGGTCGGTGGCCCGTCGGGTTCGCCGGTCAGCGCCATGAAGCCGGTGTACGCCTGGATCAGAAAATCGTATCCCGGCTCGTTCGCGCGGGGACCGGACTGCCCGAAACCCGAAAGCGAGCAACACACGACACCCGGGTGAACTTCTCGAAGGGCGTCGTACGTGAGACCCAAGCGTGCCGGCTCGCCGCCCCGGATGTTGTTGTAGACCGCATCGCACGACGGAACGAGGCGCCGGAGCACCTCCTGCCCGCGCGGGTCGCGCAAATCGAGCGTGATGCCGCGACAGCCACGGTTCAATGCCTGGTAGTAGAGCGAGTCGCCGTTCTCGGCGAACGGGGGAACGTAGCGCGCCTCGTCTCCTCGGCCGGGTGCTTCGAGCTTGATGACGTCCGCGCCGAGGTCCGAGAGCAGACTCAACGCCCACGGCCCCGCGCCGAGTTGGCTCACGGCGAGGATTCGAATGCCGGCACGGGGAAGCGCCGCCGTCATGTCCCGTCCCCCGACGCGGACGTCGCAACGACGCCACGCAGCGGTGCCGTCAACGGAAGCGCCCCGACGACGAGGCGCGCGGAGAGCGCGGCGAGGACGTTTCGCACGTACGTCGCGACCGTGTCGCCACCCGGTGACGGCTGGACCTCGCCGTGGACGTCTGCCGCGAAGTGCGCGAGTACACCTGAAATCGAGGCCGTCATGGGGGGCGGGGGGAAGGCGGAATCTATCAAGAACCGCTGTGCCCGACGAGGCCCGGAGACTCAAATTCCTGTTCAGGCGATCTTCTTGGAGGCAGCACCGATTCGTTCGTCGGACGGAGGAAGCTCCGCGGTCCGAAGGAAGCCCAAGCGACGAGACAGCTCGGCCGAGGCACGACGAACGAGGGGCACGTGGGCCGTCACGGCGACGCGCGCCGACCGGTCGGCCACGCAGGCGACGCCCACCGAGCCGACCAGACGCCCCGTCCGGTCGAACACGGCACCAGCCACGAAGCTCACCCCGTCGAGCAGCTCTCCATGGTCGACCGACACGTCGGGAACCCGATCCACCAGCTTCGGGGTCGCTTCCGCGATGTCGGCACTGGGCCGCGCCGCGGCGAAGAGCCGCCCAATCGCACTGTCGCCTCCCGGATAGCGCCGCCCCGTCTCGATCCTCGCCGCCTGACGTGAATTCGCCAGGCGCGATACGAACACGACATCGCCCTCCGACGGAGTCGCGAGCCAGACGGTCTCTCGCGACTGCTCGCTCAGCCGATGGAGAATCGGCTGTGCCTCCGTCACGAGCGGCCGATTCCGCGCGGCACGCATGCCAAGCTCGAAGAGGCGCAGCGAAAGGCGCACCTTGCGGCCGCCCTCCGTGCGCTCGAGGAGCCCGAGCTGAGTGAGAGTCGAGACGAAGCGGCTTGCCGTGCTCTTGTTGAGTCCCACGCGTCGCGCGAGATCCATCACGCCAAGCTCCGGTGTCTCTTCGCTGAACGCGGAGAGCACGCGGCTCGCCTTCTCGAGAGAAGCGTTGCGATTTGTCGTCGTGTGCAGTTTCATGTCCAAGATGATGAGGAGAGGTAGATTGACCAGTTCGTCGGACTCCGCCGAAAGTAGGTCAGTGGTTCAATTGCAGTCAACGTCGAAAAGTGACCGAAGGTCGATGCGGGTCGCGCAAGCGGTCGTGGTCGCCATGGCCCTTGCCGGATATGGCTCTTCCGCCGTCGCAGAACCGAAATCCGAAGTGTCTTCCGAACCTTCGCCGACGGAGCAGATCGCCGAAGAAAAGGGGTTGACCCCCGAGGCGATCGAGGGTCTCGCCGAACTCGAACAGGCGACCCAGTTCCTGGACACCGGAGAAGACGCCGAGACCGATGAAGAGCGCAAGCGCAACTACGACATCGCCGCGGAGCACGCGGCGCGCGCCGTCGAACTGCTTCCGGAGAACGCGGACGCCCACTTCGTCCTGTTCGCCGCGAAGGGACGCGTAGCGCAGATGGGCGGGCTGGCCAGCGCGGCACTCGCTCTCTCCTCACTGAACTCCGAGCTCGACGAAGTCCTGCGGCTCGATCCCGACCACGCCGACGCCCTCGCGGCACGCGGTGGCATGTTGATGAAGCTCCCACGGCTCATGGGCGGGAACACGACGAAAGGCATCGAGCACCTCGAACGCGCCGTCGAGATCAATCCGACCGGAGCCGGAACCCGACTCGAGTTGGCCGAGGCGTACGAGATCGTCGGCCGCGACACCGATGCCCTGCGGACCGGCCGCGAGGCGCTCGCGATCGCCAAAGAAAAGAAGGAGACGGAGAAGATCGAGCGCGCCGAGACCTTCGTCACCGCGCTCGAGAAGTCCTGCGACGGGTGCGCACTGGCCGCCACGGCCAAGTAGGCGGGAACGAGCCGGAGCCATCGTCGAGAAGATCGTCGAACTCACCCGCACCTCGATCATCGTCACCACCGCGCCCACCCGATCATCGCCCCCCACGAGCACCGTCTCCGCGAGGTGCTCGACATCATCCGCCCGGAACCCGCCACCGGCTGGCCGGCCGCCGCCCGGGTCTTCGACCGGGTCTTCGACCGGGTCGTCCGCGACCCGGAGGCCCGGAGGCCGAAGAGCGCCGCGTTCCTTCGAGCCCCTGGCCCCTCTCGAACTTTTCCATGCTCGTGGCGACGCCGAGCGCGAGGACCGCGAAGGGGTCGTCTACTTTCGGGCCCTCTGACTCCCGAGTCCCCCCGACCAACGCCCCACCCTCCGGCCAAAAAAATGGGCCAGTGGGGGCCGGCAGGGGAGAGGAGGAACCCCACCGGCCGCACCCACTGGCCCCGGAAGGCCCGCCATGATGCGGCCAGATTCAGTCGCGGCGATCGGAGGGGGTGGCGTTCGCCCATCCAAAACCGGAATGACTGGATCCACCGTTATCGACGAGTCGTCCGCCTCTAATATTCGACCTTCGCCAGTCTTATTCAACCACTCCATTTGCCTCGATGGCGATCAGCTCCCCCGAATCGTCGATCTCGGCCTCCGCGAACATGCCGCGGCGCAGCGAAGTCACCGAAACCTCCCGGCCGCCGCTGAAGATGAACGACTCCGACGTCACCAGCGCCCTTTTCCCGTTTATTTCCACCACATCCGAGGAAACGTACGAGATCTGCCCGGTGGCTCGGACGTCCGCCCAGGCGGCGGACCCGATGGAAACCACGATGCCCAGTGCCAGAGCACTCCGGCCCAAACCGTGCATGATTGCCTCCTTTCCCGCCCGCGTCACCAGACTTCCCTCCAGTTCACCGGGACCACATTATTTTGCATCTGAGGCAGACTCAGGGGCTGCAGCGCGATACCGCCGCCCTTCGTCACGCCGAAGAACGCCTTCGTCTCGTCGTCGCCGAACGTGACCTTGAGCGAGGTCGGAATGCTCTGACCGACCAGGACGAAACGGTCGTTCGTCGTGAGAATCCCGCCAGAGCCGGAGCCCGTACCGCTCCCGTCGCCCAGGGTGGCGCCGCTGGTGCCGGCCAGATCGAGGCTGGGGCTGCCCGTCAGCGGACTCAGCGCATAGAGCCGTGCCGCGCCGCCGGCCTCGCAGACGACCGTGGACGGAGTGAACGTCGCGAACGCCACGTTGAAGAAGACCGTCGGCGGAGCGAGAACCTTCTCTCCGGACCCCAAGAGCCGGATGTACCAGCCGTGCTTGTTCGCGATGGTCTCGATCAGGGCGGCCTCCTCGGCCGAACCCGGTTGGACGACCTCGCTGGTGACGTCCTTCAAGTTCACCTCGAAGAGGTTGTTCTCGCCGTCGTCTCGCACCGCGTAGAAGCGATCGGTGACCTCCGTGGACAGCGGACTCGAACGGTCCCCGGTCCCGAAGTAGACCATGACCGATCCCGCGTTGATGACGGCGTCGGGCGCGTAGAAGATCCGATGCCCCGCCGGAGTGCTGAACAAGAGCTCGACCGAGAAATCGTCTCGAATCCGCCACATGTTGCCGCCCATGTCACCGATGTACCCGCGATCGAACATGCCGTCGCCGTTCACGTCGAAAACGAGCGCGTCACTCGGGACGGCGTAGTCCATTCCCGTCGGCGAAGCTTGGGCCAGCTTGCTGCCCGTCGCGAGGTCGATCACGTATATCGTGCGTCCCATCGGGTCGGTCGTGTTCGCCGAGCTCTCCGCCGGATCGTCGAAGTGCAGATCGTAGCCGCCGCCGACCACGGCCACCGGCGCTCCCGCGGCACCCGCGTACTTCGTCATCGCCGGCGTCGACATCGTGAGACCGAGCTCGGCGTATCCGCTCGTCGAATCGTTCACGCGCCACAAGAGCTTCGGGGCCGTCTTGCTCGAGATGTCGATGCCGTAGTAGGCACGTCCACCGCGGCCCAGGCCGAAGACCAATGTCTTTTCCCCGCTCGGGCCGTTGTAGACCTTCGGAGATGCGTCAACGAAGAACGGATGCGTCGCACTCTGGCCCGGTCGCAGCTCGTTCAGATTCCCGAGAACATCGGGCGGAATGAACGCCCACTCCTCCGCTCCCGTCGCGTCGTCGAAGGCGTGCAGCATCCCGTCGTTCGCGCCCACGATGATGAGGGCGTTGCTGCCACTGGTGTCGTAGTTCACGATCAGCGGGACGGAGTGAATGATGTCCCCGAGAATCCAGCTCCGGGTCTCGAGGACGTCTCCGTCGTCGTCGTTGTCGTAGCTGTCGACGCCGTAGATGTAGTCGATCAAGAGGTCGCGCTCGGCCTGCGTATCGTCGGGCGCGACGAGGCCGAGCATCGCTGGCGTGATGGCCCCGTTGCTCTTGTCGAAGGACTGCGCGGCGGCCGTGAGATCCACGGCGCCGAGCGCACCCACGCCCGATCCGGTGTAGGTGTAGATGTTGCGGTTTGCGATGTTGCTCTGCTGCAAGACCGCCCCCACGCCGCCCGACGTCACGGAGCTACCCGAAGCGCCGCCCGTGCTCGCGTCCCAGAATGATTCCGCCGTACCGAGGATCGTGCCGTCGTCGAGCGTCGCAACGCCGGTCCCGGTCGAACACGTCGGTGCCGAGGCATTGCAAATGGTTCCCGCATCGCGGTTCAAGGCGTACTTCTTGATGTTGCCGGGCCATTCCTGCTGCCCCTCGCGCGGACTGAAAAGCGCCACGTACAGTCGATCCCCGGACTCCGTTCGGTTCGTCTGACTCACCGGCACCACTGGTGCGACGAACGACTGCGCGTCGTTCTTGATCAGGTTGATCGCCTCGCGGAGCTTGTCGTCGAGGTCGTCGGGATTCGACGCGGAGAGGCAATCCCCGCCTCCGTACTTCTTCGAGGCACGCCACAGCATCGACCCGGCCCCCGGACTCGTATCGCCTGGCGCCGGCTCCTGGCAGAAGTCGAATCCGAACGAGATCGCGTAGAAAGAAACCGGCTGATTCAACGAGTTCCCGAGCGGAAACTCACCGCGGACCTTCAACATGACGTCGTCGAGATAGTCCGAGCCGCAATTGAACATCTCCCCGGTCGTCGCCAGATAGTTCGGGCTCCCGGGGTCTTCCTTGCCATCGCCGTTCAGATCGCCGGGGTTGCCGGCGAACGCCTGCAAGCGGTTGAACGTGCAGTTCTGCTGGTTGCTGGTCAGGAAATCCGCTTCGGCTTCCGGAATTCCATCCGTGACCATCAGGATGTAGTTTCGCTGACACACTTCTTCCACGGGCGACGTCGTGTATCCCGGCGCCGACGCCGTGCCATTGTAGTAGTTCCAGGCATCGATGAGCCGGTGGGCCGTGGGCGTTCCGCCGTTCGCGTTCATCCCCTGGATCGCCGAGGTGAGGTTGGCGCGAGAGGTCGCATCCATGTCCTGCACCGGGAACACGTAGGCATTGTCGTTCTCGTGCCACGCGGTGATGTCGGCCGGATCGTAGTAGTCCATGGTGCTGTAGTTGATGCCGGCCGGGTCGAAGACGATCATGCCGAACCGAACGTTGTCGTTCTCGGAATCGTTGATGGCAGACGTCATGACGCCCTTCGCGATCGCCATCTTGTTCTGGACGGCGCACGAATCCCCGGGCGCCGTACTGCAGTCCGTGTCGACGTTGCACGGCGCAAGGCTGATCACGCAGTTCTTCGGCGGGTTGGTCTCGAAGTTCCTCCGGTTGCCCATCCGCCGGCGAGATTCGCGGTCGTCGATGTCGTCACCATTCGGCGACGGAATCAGATCCTGGAACGAACCGGCGCAGTGACTTTGGTCGACGACCCAGTTCGACTGCGTCCTCCGACACCGGCAGGAATCGTTGTAGACGTGGCCGCCACTGACACCATTCCTGTCGCGACACCGGGTGTATACCGTGCCCGGATTGTACGACCCGGTGTAAATCGTGTTCGGATAGGTGTTGTACGCTTGCAGTCCCATGCTGCCGGAGTTGTCGAAGACGATCAGAACGTTCGGCGATACCTGGGTACCGGTGAAAATGTCCGTATCCAGCGCCGCGGCTGGCCACGCCGTAGCCAGCACGACGACGGCGGCCAGAGCCCATCGTTTCACACCTGGGGGTCTCACTGCGATCTCCTCCGCCATCTCCAGCCCGCCCCTGAATCAAGTCCCACAGTCGGCACACGGTCCCGGCTTCGCGGCGTGCATCTGCACGCGCGCCATCGGGTCGAGACCGACGTTCGCCGTGTTCTTCAAGGAATCGAGCTCGAAGTAGTACATCTTCCCGAGTCCTTCTCCCTGGCCGAACTGGGCGGGACGGATCTTGCCGTCCGTCGTCCGAATCAGAAGATTGCCGGGCAACGCCCGGTAGTTCAGATACGAAGCCGTGACCGACGTATCGAGGTTCGCCGACGTCGAGGTGTGGTTCGTCAGCCGGTCGGCCATGTCCGGCACGAAGTTCGCCTGCTCACCGAGCGCGTAGTACGCGCCGCCATCCGCTGCATAGAACGCGCGCGCCGCCTGCGCCGCCAGCGCTCCGTTGAGCGTGGACATCTGTCCGCTCGATACGACCACGAGCGACAGGCCGGCCAGGGCGACGATGATCCCCAGGGCTGCAATCATCACGATGCCGCGCTCGTTTTGAATCGTCCTCATGAGAAAAACATCCTCAGCTCAGGTCGAAACGAAAGGTCAGATTCCGAACGTTCACTTCCGTCTCGATCGTCGACTGCGCCACCGGTCCGTCGGGAAGCGGCGCGGGGTCCGCCGCCACGATCTCGAGAATCACGGACCGTAGATCGTCGCCCGGAGCGGCCGCGACGTTGCCGTCTTGATCGACGAACTGCAGGTCGAATGCGGTCGCGTTGTCCGCCACGACCTGGCCGTTGCGGGTCAGTAGATCGCCACTCCAAAGGTAGACCACCTCTTCCAACTGCGTCACGTTCGGCCCGACCGGATATTGATGGTCCAACGCCGAGTCGAGACCGATCGTGAGATCACCACCGACCGTCGAGACGCTGGTGATCACCTTCACCTCGGAATCGAGACCACTGTCGATGAGCAGGTTCTCGCCGGTGATGAAGCTACCTTCGGGCGGCGGATTCACCGTGATGGTGCTCGCACCCGCCGGCGCTCCGATCTTGAGGGTCGTCTGTACGTTGCCGAACGCAGCCCTCAGGGTCAGCGTCGTCGCCCCACCGTTCTGGTCGAACTCGATCGGGGGCAAGTCCTCGTCCGGAGAAACACCGAGCATGCCGAAGCCGGCCATCCGAAGGTCCTGGAGCAAGATCGTGCCCGTTCCGCGACCTGTTGCTTGCGCATCGGCCAACCCGGTCTGGAAGGCGGCGCTTCGCCCCTGCACCGCGACCGCGCCCCAGCTCGCACCGAGCACCGTCAATCCAATGAACGCCGCCATGAGCAGCTCAGCGATCGTAAGACCGCTCTCACTGGCCAGCCGTCTCCCGATGAAGCCCTTTCGAATGCAGCTCATGGGTTCGTCACCCGACTCACGAGCGAGGTCTGCTGTACCGTCCGTACGCCCATGCGTCCCACCCACACCACCGTCACCGCCACGCGCTTCGACAGATCCGAATTCGTGACGATCCGGACGATGGTGAAGTTCTCGCCTTCGAGTTCGGCCGAATCGACCGTCGAGACCACGTTCGAGAACGCACTTCGTCTCATCATTTCGATCTGTTCGTTGGCGATGTACGTCGCGAGACCCTGATTCGCACCGAGGGACTGCGCCCGGCTCGAAAGGGTGTGAACGCCGGCCAAGCCCAGGAACGCGACCGCCATGATGAGCGTCGCGGCCATGGTTTCGACGATGGTGAAGCCGCGCTCGTCGCGCAGACGTCTCAACGCGCTCACTTCCAACCTCCGTCGGCTCGCTGCCACAGGCGGGCACGCCCCGCTCCGGTCACCGAGATCGCATACGCGTAGTCACCGCCCTCGGAGGCGACGAAGAACGCCGCCGGTGCCGTCGGCAGGCCACGCGTGTTGAACACCATCTGCCCGGGAGTCGCTGTGGCGACCACTGCGCCGTAAGGATCCAGAGTGACCCCGTTCAGGTCGAAATCGACGTCCGGCATGTTCCCGGTGAGATCGATCTCCCGCAGCTTCGGATCCGTCGCTGGCGCGATGGCCGGCGGATTCGCCGAACGCTGCACGTCGTAGATCAATGCCGGATCGCCGGTGACGTTGATGTAGTGCGGAACCCCGGTCCGGAGGCTCATGCTGCGGGTCCAATTGACGTCTCGCATCACCTGCGCGGCCGCGGCCTGAGTTCGCATCTGGACCGCGATCATCGAGTACTGAGGCACCGCGATCCCGGCGAGGGTCACGATCAGGCCGGTCACGACCATGAGCTCGGCCAGGGTCCACCCACCCTGATCCTTTAGACGCCTTGGCCATCCGACACGCGCCTGCCGTGACCATGGGCTCCGGTAGTTCGCCCTGGCGACCCGCACCTTTGGTGCACTCTCGGCCGCGGGACTATGACGGTTACGGTTCACGCACGACCTCCGGAAGTACCTTGGGTGCAAGGTACGTTCCGGAGGATGGGCCTAAGGCGATCCCCATAAAGCCTTGTCGCCGTGGGGCTTTCGGTTAGGGTATCGCGGGTCGGCGGCGACACATGCGGCAAAATTTCGACGGTCTGGCGAGATCGTCACGAATGGGACCCTCACCCGCCGCGGCAAACGAGAAGCTCTTGTCGAATCGGATCGGAAGCCCCCCGAGCTGGCGCGCCCGGATCGCCCTCATCACGCTCGGGCTCGTCCTCGGAGTTCTCGTCGGCGAGATCGCCGCGCGCGCTCTGGGGTTCCGCTACCGGCCCCACATGCGCAACCGAGTCTACTTCGCCGCGCCTGATCCGGACCGGGGATGGCGCAACCGGGCGGACATCGCCGGGCCCTACGGGGGCGACGAGTTCCTCACCTGGGTCACGATCAACGAAGCCGGCCAGCGCGGTCCGAGCCATCCCGTGGCGCGGACCACGACCAAGAGACGCGTCGCCATCCTCGGCGACAGCCAAGCCTGGGGCGACGGTGTCGGCGACGACGAGACGTTCGCCGCTCTGCTCGACGACCACGAAACGGAGGTTCTCAACTTCGCGGTCATCGGGTACGGGACCGACCAGCAGCTGCTATCGTTCGTGCAGGAAGCCGCCCCGTACGCTCCCGACGTCGTCGTCGTGACCGCGTATCTCGGGAACGACCTGCGCGACAACGTACACTCGGGCACGACGCAGTTTCCCAAGCCGTGGTTCGAGCTCCGCCAGGAC
The DNA here is from genome assembly GCA_032356285.1 of Smithsoniella earleae. Classification (NCBI taxonomy): domain Eukaryota; kingdom Viridiplantae; phylum Chlorophyta; class Ulvophyceae; genus Smithsoniella; species Smithsoniella earleae. The sequence goes on along the minus strand of JAULKQ010004978.1, from coordinate 1,157 downwards.
GGCTCGCTCGAGCTCCGGGGCGTACCGGTCGAGCATTCGCGCATCCTACAATTCGGCGTCGAGCTGTACCGGTGGGCGATGCGATACTCGGCGGTCCTGAATGCTCTCGCCGAAACGACCGTGGACAAGAGCGCCCCGAAACCGGGTGGTCAGGAGGGTTGGCACATCCGCGGTCGTCCGATGCGCAGCCTCTATCTCTCCGAACCAACGGACCACGATGCGCACGCGCTTCGTCTCACCGCACGGCTGTTGGTCGAGATCGCGCGACGCGTTCGCGCCGAAGGCGCTCAACCACTCGTCCTGCTTCTCCCGGAGCACTGGCAAGTCGAGGCCAGCAATGAGCCTGCATGGCGCGAAGAGCTGCGGGCACACGGCATCGACTGGCGACGGCCCCAGAAGTACCTCCGCCGGGTCCTCGAAGCCGAGAACGTCGCCGTGGTCGATGCCTTGCAACCCCTCGGACGGGTTTCGCGCGGTCTCCCGGGGCGCGAGCGCACGTTCTACCCGAGATGGAAACACCTGACGGTCGTGGGTCACCGCGCGATTGCGGACCTCCTGCGCCCTCGCGTGCGAGCGCTGTCACCATCCCCCGCCGGCGAGAGCCGTCAGGATGGGGAGTCGAGGCAGACGAAGAGCCCGGTCGGCCTCACCTACCGCTTCGGCCCCCGCGGTGAATCGGCAGGCATCCGCAAAGGAAACGCCTCGGCTCCAGACCATGCCGTCGACGCGGCACGCAGGATGGCCCACGCGGAGCCGGCCGTCGACGTAGAGGGCACCGTACCAGTCGACTTCTCCTGCGACGTCGAGGTCGCCGTCGACGAGAAGGACTCCGGCGCCGAGTACGCGCGGCGCGGTCCCGCCGCGAATTCGTAGCGCCACGGGATCACCACGCGTTCCCTGCGCGACCGCCAAGACTGCCGGAGGGAGCTCGTCGAGTCCGCTTCGCCGCGCGTAGCGCTCGAGATCGAAGCCCCGGACGTGGGCGGTCGGGTCTCCCTCCAACTCGACCCCCGATCGCGTCGCAACGGCCACGGCTGCGTCGAGCGCCTCGACCGACGACGTGCCGAGCGACGCCGCCTGGTCGGAACCCGCGATCCGCACGAAGGGATCGAGCGCCGTACCCCGCGCCGCGGCCTCGACCTCGAGAGGACCGCCGG
>JAULKQ010004967.1:0-15073 GCA_032356285.1 Smithsoniella earleae | reverse complement strand
TCGTCTCCGCGAGGATCACGCCGATGCCCTGCGTGCCCTCGAGGACCTTGATCACCACCGGCGCCCCGCCGACCCGCTCGATCGCGGGCAGCGCGTCCTTGCGGTCACGCACGAACGCGGTCAGCGGGATGCCGATGTCGTGCTTGCTGAGGATCTGCAGCGACCGCAGCTTGTCCCGCGAGTTGGCGATGCCGTTGGCCGAGTTGGGCGTGTATACGTCCATCTGCTCGAACTGACGGACGACCGCGGTGCCGAAGTACGTCAGCGACGCGCCGATCCGCGGCATGACCGCGTCGTAGCTGCTCAACTGCTTGCCCCGGAAGTACAGGTCCGGCTCGGCGTGGGCCAGCTCGATCGCGAAACGCAGCGTGCTGAGCACCTTGACCTGGTGCCCGCGCTGCTCCGCGGCCTGGCGCAGGCGCATCGTGCTGTAGCACTTGGGCGACGTCGAGAGGATCGCGAGCTTCATGGGTCATACCGCCTTCAATCAGGATCAGGCATTCAGGACTCGGGCGGCTTCTCTTGTTTCGCGCGCTGACGCTTGCGACGCCGTTCGCTGGCCAGGTACTTCCGCGACGCGTCGACCACGAAGTCGCCGCCCAGCGCCGTCCGCCCCAGCAGCATCCGGCAGAGCATGCCCTTGCGGCACACCAGCGTGATCTCGATCGTCTTCTCCACCCCGCCCAGCCGCAGCGTCGTCCGCACGACCGGCCGGCGCTGCCGCTTGCCCGACGAGGGCTTGACCACCGCCTCGCGCACCAAGGGCGCCTCGACCAGCACGGTCCGCAGCTTCGGCCGTTCGCTGACGACGACCTCGAACCGCGCCGTGCCGTCGTCCATCTCGACGAACTCGGCGACATGGATCGCGCTGGTCCGAGCACCGGTATCGACCTTGACCCGCACCCGATCGATCCCCCAGTCCGGCAGCGCCACATACTCCCGCCAGCCGACGAGCCGGGCGTCTGTTGGGAAGGGTTGGCTGGTGTAGTGCGACGTCATGCCACCACGATAGCCACGCTACCGATACGCGTACAGCCCCAGACCCATACCCATCGCACAATGCGACCGACTCGCCAGAGATGTACAGCAGGCCCGGTCAACCATCGTGTTGATCGGGCCTGCGGCATGGCCTGTGGATGCGGTGTGCGCTACTCGATGGTCGCGCTCTTGAAAATGGTCCAGGTGTTCTTGGCGATCAGCATGCAGTTCGCCTGGTCGCCGCGAGAGGGCGCGGGTGACTGCATGTTGTTCCAGACCTGGTCTCCGCGGGTGTACACGCCATCCAGCGAGTTGGTGACACCGCCGTAGCTCGTGTCTTCGACAAAGATCTCGTTGATGGTCTCGGTGTGGTTGTCGCCATACACGATGCCCTGGGTCATATCGCCGGGTTGCTTGGACCAGATGTTGACATAGGTGTCGAGCTGGCTGAAGTTGGCGTAGTTGACGATCCGGTCGCCCAGGAGGATGGCACGCGCGTTCATCGACTCGGCGGACCACTCTTTCACGCGGAACCAACCGACCGTGGTTTTGGTGCTGTTGACCGGTTGGGGGTTGCTGATGTTCAGGCCCAGTTCCAGGAGCGCGTAGGAGTAGTTGTTGCTACGGAACGCCGTTGTCCCGTCGTCGTCATACGCCTCATGTTGCTGGTCGGGGCTGGACTCTGCGGGGCTGATGAGGTAGTCCGGCGGGACGACGTCTTCTTCGACCATGATCGCGAAGCGGCCCTGGACCGTCTGGCCGCTGCGATTCGAGAGGTTGTTTGCCGCGCTCACAAAGGTCTCGCCGCTCGACGTCAGGCCGGGCATCTGCATCTTGTTGGATTGGGCAAAGGTCACCATCCCCTGCTGGATCCCGCGGATCTGGGTCGCGTTCTGCAGCATCCGGGCCTGGGTCCGTGCCGCGCCCAGCGCGGGCAGCAGGATCGCGATCAGCAGGGCGATGATCGAGATGACCACCAGCAGCTCGATCAGGGTAAATCCGCGTTGAGGGTGTTTCATGACGTTGCTCTGGTTTGGCTAACTAAAGATTCCAGTCCTCAATCTTAGGCAATCTCAATAGCACGACGTAGTTTGACGCGTCTATTTTCTAATATTGTCGGGTATTTCTTTGGATTGCATTCGTTGCTCTTGTTTTTTCGTAGCGTGTTCGGCTACAGCACAGCGGCCCCTTTCAGGAGATGGTTTGATCCCTGCCCAATCACCGCATGGGACTTGGCGTTATTGGACCGCCGCAGAACCGACCAAGTGTTTTGAGTAAAACATGTTGAGCACGCCAGCCCGGCTGCTACAGACAGCGTGCGTCACTTGGGATGCCGGCAAGTCGACGGCCCTCACGCTGCGTGCTGGGGCGTTGACGCCGGTCGCGAGTGCGGTGACTGCTCTACAATCCCGGTCATGCACTGGCCGCACACCCATTCGATCGTCCACGAGCACGAGCGCAACACCCACGACTTTATGCAGCGCGAGTGGCTGCTGACCAATGGGGCTGGCGGGTTCGCGATGGGCACGGCGGCGGGGGTCAACACCCGGCGGTACCACGGGCTGCTCGTCGCGGCGTCGCGCCCGCCCGTCGGCCGGGTCGTCGTGCTCAATCAGCTCTTCGAGCAGCTCGAGCTGCACGCCAACGGCAGGACGCAGGTGCTCGAGTTCGGCGGCTGCCTGTTCGACGACGGCGGCAAGCACGTCGTCGCGCCCGACTGCTTACCGATGCTCCGCCGATTCGACCGCGGGCTGGACGCGGTGTGGTCGTACCAGTGGGGCGGCGTGACGCTGACGCGCCGGCTGGTCTTGCACGACGGCGAGCCGGGCTGCACCGTGCACTACGACGTGACCGGGCTGGGCGCGGTGTGCTCGTCGGCGGTGCTCAAGGTCCGGCCGATGACGACGCTGCGCGACTTCCACCAGTGCGAGGGGCGCGACGATGCGCGCTTCGCCGTCGCCGCCGAGGGCGGGGTGCTGCGTGTCGAGCGCGCGGGCGCGTCCGCCTGCTTCCGCGCGGTCGATGGCACGGCGGCGGCCGAGCCGGACTGGTGGCACGGCGTGCACTACCCCGTCGAAGCACACCGCGGCATGGACTGCTTCGAAGACTACTTCGTGCCCGGCGTGCTGAGCATCGACCTGGGCCCGCGCGACGACGGGCACGCGACGATCACCGCGGCGCTGGGCGATCAGCCGGCCGAGCCGGTGGATGGGCCGGCGCGGCGCGCGTTGCGGCTCGCGCCGGTCCGCGACGCGCTTGCCAGCGCGTTGGGCGCGGGCGGGGCCGATGCGCGGGCCGGGGCCGCGCTGCCGACGGTCCTCGCGCAGGCGTCGGACGACTTCATCGTGCAACGCGCGGTCGGCGAGCATACGCTCTCAACGATCATCGCCGGCTACCCGTGGTTCGCCGACTGGGGGCGGGACACGTTCATCGCGCTGCCGGGGCTGATGCTGTGTACCGGCCGGCACAACGCGGCGCGGGACACGCTCGCCGCCTTCGCCGCGGCGATCAAGGGTGGCCTGGTCCCTAACCGCTTCGATGACGACGACCCGACGATCGCGCACTACAACACCGTCGACGGCTCGATGTGGTTCGTCCACAGCGCGCTGGAATACCTCGAACACACCGGCGACGACGCGGCATGGACCGGCTGGCTGGCCGGGGCGTGCGTGAAGATCGTCGAGCATTACCGCACCGGCACGCACGCGGTCGCGCACGACGGGGCGACGAAGGTGCCGATCGCGATGGACGACGACGGGCTGATCGCGGCGGGCAACGACCGCAGCCAGTTGACGTGGATGGACGCGGCGTGCTGGGGGCCGGACGGCGCGTTCCACGTCTTCACGCCCCGGCCGGGCAAGTGCGTGGAGATCAACGGGCTGTGGCACAGCGCGCTGGCGCGGCTGGCGGAGAAGCTGCCCGATGCGTTCGCGTCGGAGCGCAAGCGTTACGCCGGGCTCGCCGAGCGCGTCCGCGCGAGCTTCACACAAACCTTCTGGTCCGAGGACTTGGGCTACTTGATCGATCACGTCGCCCAGGTCGATGGTGAGCCGGTCGCGGACCGGTCGCTTCGGCCCAACCAGTTGATCGCGTGTGCGCTTGAGCACGGCCCGGTCGAGCCGGCCCATCGCGAGCGCGCGGTCAGCGCGTGCCGCGAGCGCCTGCTCACGCCCGTCGGCCCGCGCACGCTGCCGACCGACGATGCCCAGTTCCATGACCGCTACGGCGGGTCGCCGTTCGAGCGCGACGGCGCGTACCACCGCGGCACCGTCTGGCCCTGGCTGATCGGGCCGTACTGCGAGAGCGTCCTGCGCGCCGGCGGGTTCAGCGACGACGCGAAGCGCGAGGTCCGCGACGCGCTCGCCCCGCTGATCGATCGGCTGACGACCGCGGACCAGCCGGGCGCGCTCGGCACGCTGCACGAGGTCCACGACCCGCTGCACCCCTTCGCCCCGCGCGGCTGCCCGGCGCAGGCGTGGTCGGTCGCCGAGGTCCTGCGCGTCGCCACGCTCGCGATGGGCTAGGGCCGGCGGCTGGTATCAAAAACCCCGCAATCGCTTGCGGGGTGTCGGGTGCGGGGGGGGGGCTTGTTGTCACGCCCGGCCGGGCCGGGGCTGCTCGTCGTCGTCGGGCGCGGGTTGCATCTCCATCTGCACGGGGCCGAGGTCGAGCAGCCGGTCGACCTTGCCCTGCACGTCTTCGGGCAGGCCTTCGATCTGCCCGTCGTCTGGCAGCTCGCCGTCGAACAGGACGCCGCCGGCCGCGTCGGTGATGGTGAGGTGTTGGGCCTGGCCGTCGGTCGTGAGCTTGAGCTGGTGCTCGCCATCGCTCATGGCGACCTTAGACTGCATGCGAGCGGCGTTTGGTGCGGGGTCGATGTTGTCGCGCAGGTCGTGCAGGTCCAGGTCTAGCTCCAGGCGGATCTGCTGCATCATCTGGTCCATGTCGAGGCGGTGCTGCTGCATCCGCTGGCGGATCAGCTCCATCCGCTCGCGGATGTCGTCTTGGACGAGCGCCTGGTCGCGCTGCATCATGCGTTCGATCAGTTGCTGCGCGTCGATCGCGTCGAGGTCGAGCCGCTGGAGGTCGATCCCGCCGGGGATGACGCGGATCGGCTGGTTCTGCTGCACGCGCCACTGCTGGCTGAGGTGCGCGCCGCCCGGGCCCAGCTCGGGCACCGCGCGCTCGACCAGCTCCGCGGTCAGCTCGACCGGCTCGCCCTCGCGCAGGACGTGCAGGGTCACGGCGTCGCCGGCGGCGTGTGTGCGGATGAGCACGGCGAGCTGCTCGGCGTTGACCAGGAGCTGGTCGTTGAGCCGGGTCAGCACGTCGCCGACTCGCAGCCCCGCGGCTGCCGCCGGGCTGTCCGGGACGACGAAGCCGACGCCCAGCCCCGTGCCGAGCGGCACGCCCAGCAGCTTCGCGGTGTCGGCGTCGACCGGCTCGCAGTTCACGCCCAGGTACGCGGCGCGGACCATCGGCGCGGCGGGCGCCGGTTCGTCGGCGAGATGCCACTGAAGCGGCTCGTCGCCCCCACGCAGCACGACCACCCGCGCCGGGCGGTCCGCGCCGGGCTCGGCGAGCTCGACCACGATGCGGTCCGCTTCGAGTCTGCCCCGGCCCTCGCCGTCTTGGACCACCCGTACGTCACCCGCGGCCTCGATCGCCCGGGCGGGCATCGCGTCGGCCTGCGGGTCGTCCGGATGCGCGAGGGCCGGCAGGCCCAGCGCTGCGAGCAGCGCGGTCGTGGTCATCATGCGGTGGTTCATCGTGTGGCTCCTTGTCTTGGGGTTCCCAGAAATCGTTGAAAAAAAGCATGAATTAGAACGTCGGTTGGTGGCGGATGACCAGCTCTTCGCGTGGCGTGGTGACCTGCATCGTCGCGCCGGTGTCCGGGTCGTACCAGGTGCGTTGGTCGACGACCTCGCGCAGCACCGCGCGGTACGGCCGGCCGTTGGGCGCGGTGCGCTGCTGCGCGCCCAGGTCGCGCGACCAGCGCAGGTCGACCGGCTCGGGGTCGAAGCGGTAGTTGGCGGGGGCTACGGCGGCGCGGTCGGTTGAAGCGGGATCGGACGGCGGATCGCCCGGCAACTGCGCGTGTTGCGGGCCGGTGTCGAGCGGCGGCGGGGCATCACGCAGCACGAATACGAGCGTGGCCGCGCCGACCAGCAGCAACGCAGCGGCGACCGCGCCGATACGCAGCCCCCACGGCCGCTGGGTTTGCGGCGGGGCCGCGTCGCGATGGGTCGACCGCAGCGTCGCTGCGATGCGCTCGTCGAGCACCCGCGACGGCCCGCGCACCGGCAGGTTGTTGAACAGCGCCTCGATCTGTTCGTCTTCGTCATGCTCGTGCATGGGTGCCCTCCATCGCGCGCCGCAGCTTGCCCAGCGCCCGCTGGTACTGCGACGACACGGTCGATACGGGTTGATCGGTCGCCTCGGCGATCTGCCGGTAGCTGAGCCCGCTGAGCCCGCGCAGCACGACCGCCTCGCGCTCGTCGTCGGGCAGGTTGTCGATGGCTGTCATCAGCATGGCCTGGGACTCGTCTTGCTGCACGGACCAGCTTGGGTCGTGCGTGGTGTCGGTCACGAACAACGACGCGGGGTCCTCGATCGGCGTCGGCCGGGCCCGACGCCGGCGGGCCTGGTCGATCGCGGCGTTGCGCACCGCGCGGTAGGCGTAGGCCACGGCGTCGCCGGTCGGCGGCGAGGGCCGCTTGACCATCCGCGCGAACGCCTCGTGCACCGCGTCCTCCGCCGACGCCGGCTCACGCACCACCGACAACGCCAGCCCGAGCAGCCCGCGGCGGTGGTCCCGGTAGATGTCCTCAAGCCAGTGCTTCACCCGGTCCACGCCTCGTCGGTCGGTTGTCTGCCAGTATCACGCACCGGCCCGGGGCTATTACGACGCCGTCTTCAAAACGGATCGCGGTCGCGTGGCAGGATCATGCCACCCCGGCGACCCGAGGGATATTGCGATACCCGACAAGCGTTCCGCTACCGCGTCCCCGCGCCCAGCAGCGCCCCGTGCACCGCCATGCCCAGCCCCTCGCAGCAGAGCTTGAGGTTGACGTTCGACGCGAGTTGGCTTTCATAGTCGCCGACGGCCGCGATCACCCCCAGCCATGGCTCGAGCCGGCGCTCGCTCCCGCCGGGGTCTTCGGGGTCGCAGCGCTGGGCCGACTCGGCCAGCCGGCGGCGCGCGAAGTTGGACACCATCGACCCCATCAGCGATGCCGCCCGGCGGTTCGCCGCCTCCTTGCTCGCGTTCTTGTGCGCCGACACCCACGCCTGCGCGAAACCATCAACACACTCGGCGATCGCCGCGCCAAGCCCCGGCTCGGGCCGGCCGGACTTGGCCAAACGCTGGATCGGCGACAGCACCGCCGTGCCCCACGCGACCAGGTCGAAACGCACCGCCAGCGACGCCCGGCCGATGCTGCCCTGCGCAAAACCCACGACCCACCGGCGGGCCTGCTCGTCCAGCTCGCCGTGGTGCTCGCCGACCCACTGCAAGACGTGGTCATCACCGAGCGTGCCAAACGCGACCCGCTGGCACCGGCTGCGGATGGTCGGCAGCAGCCGGTCCTCATTGGACGTCACCAGGATCAGGTACGTCCCGGCGGTCGGCTCTTCGAGGGTCTTGAGCAGCGCGTTCTGCCCGGTGGGGTTGAGCAGCTCGGCCTCGTCGACGATGAAGACCTTGCCGTGGCCCATCGCCGGCGCGAGCCCGGCCGGGCCGATGAGGTGCTCGCGCAGCACGCTGACGGGGATGCTGGTGAGCTTGCGGCCGCGGACCTGCGCGTCGTCGTCAAAGAGCGCGAGCTCCTTGGTGATCAGGTGCAGGTCGGGGTGGGCCGAGGCGAGCGAGGCGGTCGGGTCGCTGCCGTCGTCGTCGCCGGGCTGCGCGGGCTTGAGCAGCTTGCACGAGGCGCACGAATCGCAGGCCGACGCGTGGCCGCGCAGGTCGGTCACCGGGTCGTGGCAGAGCAGCAGCCGGGCGAACGCGAGCGCGGTGGTAAACTTGCCGACGCCCGACGGGCCGTGGAAGATCTGGGCGTGGTGGACCCGGCCGGTCGCGTGCTGCGACTGGAGCGTGTCGATCGCGGTGGGTTGGCCGAGGATGCGGTCCATCCCGGGATTGTAAGGAAAGCGGAGCGAGACCATGAAGCACGACGCAAGACAAGGATGGGAACGAGACCGGGCCGGACGCACGGTCTTAACCCTGCTCGCCGTGTGCCTGTTGATGTTGTTGGGCTGCGACGACCCGCCGGCCCAGACGACCGAGCCGGGCCCGCGGGCCCAGCCGACCGAGCGCACCGACGCGCCCGGGCCAGCGGCGGCTGAGGTCCAAACCGATAACAACCGCGCCCCCAGCGAAGTCCACCCCATCGCCGGTCGCAGCGCCTTCCCCGCCGAGGGTGAGTCGATCGAGCAGCCGATCCCCGCGGCCCGGCTGAGCGACGACGACCAGTTCGCCGCGCCGATCGACCCGGCCGACATCCCCGCCATCGTCCGCTGGCAGGACGCGGGCCGGTACGTCGGGTACGCCATCACGGTCGAGGGCCGGGTCGTCCACCTCGGCCAGTCCCGCGACGGGCAGGTCAACTTCCTGAACTTCGACCGCGACTGGCGCGGCAAGTTCTATATGGTGGTCTTCGACGACCTCGCGACGACGCTCGACGCGTCGGTCGAGCAAGTCTTCAAAGACAAGCTCGTCCGCGTGACCGGCAAGGTCGACACCCACCGCGGTCGGCCGCAGATCCGGATCACGTCGATGGATCAGGTCGAGTTTGTTGGGGATTGACCCGCGGTTCGGTTAAGATTCCTCTCCATGCCCGCAGACCAAGACCCCTTCAACGCCCGGCTTGTCGAAAAGCACCTCTTCCACGACACGCTCGGGATCTTCCGCATCGCGTACGACGAGGGCGAGGTCAAGGACTTCGAGCCCGGCCAGTTCACCAACCTCGCGCTGATGCCCCCGCCCGAGGCGCTCGCCGCCGAGGCCGCGAAGCAGGAGCTCGAGGGCGCTGCGCGTCGCCGGCCGGGGCGGGTCAAGCTGGTGCGTCGGGCGTACTCGATCGCGTCCCCGCCGCGCGAGAAGCGCTGGCTGGAGTTCTACATCGTCGCGGTCGACGAGGGCGCGCTGACGCCGCGCGTGTTCGACCTCCAGGTCGGCGACCGGCTGTTCATGGACACCAAGATCAAGGGCCACTTCACGCTCAAGGACGTGCCCGACGGCAAGGACCTGGTCACCGTCGCGACCGGCACCGGGCTCGCGCCGTTCCTCTCGATGTACCACCAGTACAAGGACACGCCCGGCCGGTTCAGCCGCTTCGTCTTCATCCACGGCGTGCGTGTCGAGGAAGACCTGGGCTACCGCGACGAGCTCGAACAGCTCGCGAAGGACGACCCGCGCGTTGTCTATCTTCCCGCAGTGAGCCGGGCGCCCGACGACAGCGCCTACGCCGGTTATCGCGGCCGGGTCACCGCGATGTTCAGCGACGGCACCTACGAGCGGGCCATGGGCCAGAAGCTCGACCCCGCGACCAGCCACGTCTTCCTCTGCGGCAACCCCGCGATGATCGACCAGCTCGAACAGGAGCTGGTCGAACGCGACGGCTTTGTCGTCAAGAGCCCGCGGCAGAAGGACGGCAACCTGCACTTCGAGCGGTACTGGTAGGCCGATTTGTCGGCCAAAAACCTTCTGTACGTCAATTTATCAATACAAAAAAGACTTCAATGTCTTTTATTTGCTATGGTGTGGCTTGTCCCGGCCGACCCCGCGGGGCGAACCGCCGGCCGGCGTCACGCCCCCGCCCCGCGTTTGGAGTGTTCCGATGCTGCTCACCACGTGCGTGTCGCTGCTCTTGTTTGCACACCCGGCCGCCACGGCTCAAACCGACGAACCCGACCCGCGGATCGAACGGCTCGAAGCGCGCGTCGCCCAGCTCGAGGCGATGCTCGACGACCGCGGCGCTCACGAACGCTGGGCCCAGGACATGGACGCCCTCATCGCCGACGCCCTGGCCGACGCCCGGCAGCGCGACGCCCTGCTAGGCGGCGGCGTGCTCGCGGGGATCGACGAGACCGGCACGATCTTCTTCGCCTCCGCAGACGGACAGTCGCGCCTGGACCTTAAGGGCCAGGTCCAGTTCCGCTACGACTGGAACGATCAGTCCACCCGCAACGCGCCGACCTCCGGCGACAGCGTCTCGGGCTTCGACGTCCGACGCACCAAGCTCAAGCTCTTCGGCAAGCTGCCCGGCGGATGGTCGTACAAGATGATCTTCGCCACCCTCCGCTCCGGTGGGCCGGCCGTCTCGCCGGACACCTACACCGAGATGGCGCAGATCGGCTACCGATTCAACGAAAACTGGCAGGTGCTCGTCGGCTACTTCAAGCTGCCGTTCAGCCGGCAGGAGATGATCAGCTCCAGCACGCAGGTCGCGGTCGACCGCGGCGTCGCGCACGAGTTCTTCACGCTCAACTTCTCCGAGCAGGTGCAACTCGTCTACACCGGCGACGCGCTGCGGACCTTCGTCGCGCTCAGCGACGGCGCGAACACCACGATCAGCGGCATCCCCAACGCCACCAGCCAGGACTTCGCCGTCACCGCCCGCGGCGAGGTCAAGCTCATTGGCGACTGGTCGGCGGGCAAGACCGAACAGGTCGATCAGAACAGCGCCCTGTTCCTCGCCGCCGCGGTGCACTACGAAAAACTCGACGGCGGCTTCTTGCGCAACGGCGTGCTCGCCGACGACACGCTCGTCTGGACCGGCGAGGTCCTGTGGAAGACGCCCGGGCTGGCGCTGAGCGCCGCGGTCTTCGGCAGCCACGTCACCGCGGTCGGCGGGGCCAACGTCGATGCCTTCGGCGGGCACGTGCAGGCGAACGTGCTGCTCCGCGAGGGCCTGGACGCTTATGTCCGCTACGCCCTGCTCGACGACGGCGGGGTGGTCGATACGAACCCGCTCGACGACGACGCGGCCCTGACCCACGCGGTCACCGTCGGGCTCAACCGACACTTCGGCCCCAATGTCCGGCTGACCAGCGACGTCATCTACGTCTTCGCCGGCAACGACCCCGCCGCCGTCGGCCGGGTCAACGGCGGGGCGCTGTCCGGCGGGATCGGCCTCCAGCCCGGGCTCACCGACGACGACGGCCAGATCGCCTGGCGGACGCAGTTGCAGTTGTTGTTCTGATCGAACATCGCACGTGGTCTGCGGGTTGGGGTCTGCTAGAATCAAGCCGTGAGCCGCTCGATGAACCAATCCGTCCCGCCGACCCTGCGTGTTTGTATCGAGCATGAGCAGGGGTGCTACGTCGCGCAGTGCGTGGACTACGACTTGTCCGGCTCGGGTGAATCGCCCGACGCCGCGGTTGATGCGTTCATCCGCGCGTACATGAAGCTGGTGCTCGCCGCGGTGAGTGTCGGCTCAGAGCCGTTTTGCAATATCCCCCCCGCGCCGCCGGAGTATGTCGAGCGTTGGCGGGCTGATGTGCAGCGCGGTCACGGCGTGATGACCCGGCGCATCCCGCGGTTCACGGTTGTGAAGCAGGGCCAGCACGTGCCCGCCGACTACTTCGGTTCGGTCGAGGCCTCGGTCCCCGCCGAGGCCGCGTAAACAGGGGCGCGTGCGTGCTACGATGGCGGCAATACCTGGAGATGCTGCGGGCAGACGGCGTCCATCTTGAGACGAGCGAATACGAGGTGCTGACCGAAACCGGGGAACGCCTGACCACCCAATTTCTGCTGCGGTGGGTCGATGGGGCCGCGCTGACCTACCCGGTCGAAATCACCGATCAGAACGAGCCGGTTCCCCGGCGTACGATGCGTCAGGTCGCGGTCGCGCTTCGGCTGCCGCCGGAGAAATACGTCTTCCCCAAGGACATGAACTAAGCATGAGCGGGCTGCTGCTGACCTACATCCTGCCCTGGGCGATCGGGCTGACGATCGTCTTCGAGCTGATCACCGTGCTGTTCCGCTTCGGCTTCAGGGTCCAGGCGACGCGCGACACCGCGAAGTACGTCGCCCGCTGGACCCGCGGGCTGCGCATCCACCACGGCTACTGGGGCGTGCCGCTGCTCGCGCTCGGCGTCGTCGGGCTGGGTCTGTCGATCGGGCCCGGGCTCGCCGCCGCGTGGCTGACGATCATCGGGCTGGCGCTGATCAAGTCCGACCTGGTCCACCACTTCCTCGTGCTCTGGCCGATCACCGGCAGCCACGATTTTGATCTGGTGTATCCCGAGCGCGAGCGGTACCGCCGGCGAGGTCGCTAGCCGTCGGGGCACGCCGGGGCATCCGCGCGTGCAGTATGCAGGTCTCATCGATGATCGGTGTCCCGTTTTGCGTCTGCGTCTATCCAACAGAGCACGAAGCGTAAGCGAGTGCCACGAATCGTTGAGACCTGTGGCACTCGCTGACGCTTCGTGCTCTGGTAATGCATCCGCGCGATCAAAACGGGACCAGCATGTTTGACGGTTCGCCCGCCGCGTGTGACGCGGCGGCTACCGGGTGGCCCGCTGCAGCGACATGTGCCGGTCGGTGTCGACCACGACCTCGGCGTCGCGCAGGCCGGCATCGTTGGCGAGCTCGCGCAGCTCGTCTGGCGTTAGCGAAGCGTGCAGCGATTCGGCGAACAGGTTGTGCTGCGACGCGGCGCCGCCGCCGGCGTGCTTCTCGACCAGCGCGTTGAGTTGCTCGATCGACGCGGGCCGGTACAGGTCGCGGATCAGCAGCAGGCCGCCGGGCCTGAGCACACGCGCCGCCTCGCGGAGCATCTCGACCGGCTCGGGCAGGTGGTGCAGGATCGTGTTGCTGAACACCGCGTCGAATGACGCGTCGGGCAGGTCCAGCGACTTCACGTCCATCTTCCTCAGCGTCACGCGCCCGGCCAGCCCGGCGAGCTCAACCTTGTGCCTGGCCAGCCCGAGCATCGAGTCCGCGAGGTCGACCGCGGTGATCTTCAGCGTCTGCGTCGGCCCGCAGAGCAACACCGGGATGTCGCCCGGCCCGGTGCCCAGGTCCAGGGCGCTGGTGCAGCGGCCGATGCCCAGCTCGAGCAGGCGCTGGACCAACGCCATGTTCGCCTGGGTGTGGTCCATCGCCGCGTAGGCCCGCGCCTCGTCGGGGTCGTCCATCACTTCGGGTTCGAGGATGCGGTCGAGCATGGCAGATCCATCCATCGGGTGGTGGTTGATCAACCGAGCACGAGGCGTTAGCGAGTGCCACGGCCCGCAAGAGATTCGTGGCACGCGCTTACGTTTCGTGCTCGGACAAGGCGTCGGCGATCAGCGCGTGTTGGTCTCAGTCGTCTTCGAGGTACTCCGCGGGGATGACGCGGAAGACTTCTTCGACGGAAGTGATCCCGCGGGCGACTTTCATCAGCGCGTTGGACTTGAAGTCGAGGGTGCCTTCCTTGCGGGCCTGTTCGCGGAGCTTGTGGGTGTCGGCGCCGTGACTGACCATCTCGCGGAGGGTGTTGGACATGGTCATGACCTCGAAGACGCCGGTGCGGCCGCTGTAGCCGGTCTTGTCTTTGGAGGGGTTTCGGGCGTAGATGGTCTGGCCCTCGCCGTCGTCGAGCAGGTGGCGGATGGGGTCGAAGACCTGCGGGGCGTGGCTGATGTCGTACTCGACGCGGGTCTCGGGGTCGAGCTTGCGGACCAGGCGTTGGGACAAGACGCCGCGGAGCGCGGTGGCGAGGAAGTGGTTGTTGACGCCCAGCGAGCGCATCGATTCGACCGCGGCGGCGGCGACGGGCGCGTGGATCGTCGACAGCACCAGGTGCCCGGAGTTGGCGGCGTGGACCGCGGTCGTCGCGGTCTCCCGGTCGCGGATCTCGCCGATCATGATGATGTCCGGCGACTGGCGGAGCACGCCCTTCAACAGCTCGGCGAAGTGGATCCCGATCGATGGCTTGACTTGCGACTGCCGCAGCCCCTGGATCGAGAACTCGACGGGGTCTTCGATCGTGTTGATCTTCCGCGACCCGTCGTTGAGGTAGTCCAGCGCCGCGTAGAGCGTCGCGGTCTTGCCGCTGCCCGAGGGCCCGCAGCACAGGATCAGCCCGCCGGGCGAGTCGAGCATGAGCTGCACGTCGCCGAGCCCTTTGCGCGACAGCCCGATCTTATCGAGCTTGAACAGGCCGTAGTCGCGCGACAGCAAGCGGATGACCATGTCCTCGCCGTGCAGCGTGGGGACGGTCGAGATGCGCAGGTCGACCGAGCGGTCGGGCGCGACGCCCGGCTCGGTTTCCGCGGCGCGGCCCGCGTCGTCGGCGTCCTCGTCGTCCGGCAGGTTGTCGTAGATCCAACGCCCGTCGTGGGGGTGGCGGGCCTCGGCGACGTCCATGCCCGCCGCCGCCTTGATGTGCTGGGCGAAGCGCTTGCCCTGGTCCCGGCTGACGATGCTCACCGGGCGGATCACCCCCAGGTGCCGGATGTTGATCGAGAAGAAGTCCTCGTTGGCCAGCAGCATCACGTCGCTGGCACGGAGCGCCACCGCGTGGGCGATCACCTTGTCCACCGCGGCCTGGACGGGCAGGTCGGCCAGGTCGATCATCTGCGAGGCGGTCTGCGGTTCGTGCTGCATGGCGTTACTCGCCCCCCCGAACACGCTGCAGGGCGTGGCCGTGGTCGTTGGCCAGGTTCAGCACCTGGTTGATCCGCATGATCTCGACGACGCGCTGGACGTTGGGGTGCAGGCCGTAGACGACCAGCCGGCCGCCGGCGTCGCCGAACTGTTTGTGCAGCGACAGCAGCCAGCCGATCGCCGCCGAGTCCATGTAGCTCGCCTCGCCCAGGTCCAGCGCCACCCGCCGCGACGCCCAGCTATCCCCGAGCACGGCCTTGAGCCCGGACTCCTCGTTGCGCATCGCCAGCGCGTTGATCTCCCCCGCGCAGGCCAGCGCCGCCACCCCGTCGTCTTCGATCGATACCACTCTGACGCTCATGCCCGCTCCGGTCCCGATGGGTCAACGCTCAACCACGCATCTTATCGCATTGTGGGTCAGCGGGCCCCGACACGCCGAGCATTCACAACGCCGCCAGCGACAGCCGACGCGCGTGGCACGTCGCGATCGCGATCGCG
>JAULKQ010004956.1:0-15076 GCA_032356285.1 Smithsoniella earleae | reverse complement strand
ATGATTCAACGCGAAATGGCACAAAACAATACCCGTCTGTACCTTCCCGCGCATGATGCCTATGCTTCGACTCATCACGCCTCTCCGCAGCCGAACCCGCGTGTGTGCTTGCCCTGCTGCGCTCTTGAGCTCCTGCTGGATGACTTCAAGTACCATGTTTGCTTTCATTCTTGCTCCCTCAGCAGTGGAGGTTCAGCCCAAAAGCTGGCAGGAATTCAGTCAGTAAGTCTAGTTCTAGCCCCGAGCACCCAATAACAATCGTGAATGTTCACAACGTGACACTTTCATGGCAGTGTCACAACCTTGGCTGAACAGCTGTATCCTACATTCACATATTCAATGGAGTAGCTCACTGTGATGCTTCATGTTTTCATGTAATTGAGAGCACTCAGGTTCGTGGTTTCTTACAAATCGGGGTGTCAATGAATATAACTTCACAATGTGTACCTTGACATAGTTTCTGCCATCCATGAAGATTGTTTCACAGGATAGTCGGATGATGTTGCCATAGTCATAACAATAACAAGGGTGATGTTGCCCAGCTCATGAACTTTCAGACTGAGTACTTCAGCGCAAACATTAGCAAGAATTTGCGTCATGATTCATTCGGAAGTATGCGCACAAGATAATCGCATTTTCACCTCCAGTGAAGAGCTAGCTTTCCGTGTGGACCCAGAAACGATAGCTACGGGTAGTGGTGGATGTTGTGTTCAATCACCGCAAGGAGGCAATATCTCAGCTACGAAACCAAGTTTATATCGATTCTTCGTCATTGGACTGGGTTTATGTACTTCTTGCAAGCGTATTATTCCCAGCATTACTCCTATTTCATGCATTTCCCTGGTTTGTTTGTCGAGTTTTCGAAGCCGAAGTAGACTTGGAAGTAATAATACTGGGCAAACTAAGAGTTGTAAGGATGCCTTGCCTTGGAGAGCGACGTGTTGGATTGTCTGGCTTGGCATGCTCAGCCACGGCAATGTAGAATTGCTACCTATTGCACTGCGGGCCAGGCGTGTAATGCAATGTCCAAACTTCGAATTGAAGTGCATATTCAAAGCATGATTGCAGCGTATCCTTGCTATTAGGCGCCCACCGCTTGCTCAAACTTTTTTTTGTCGTTTTCTTGAACGCATTGCTGATTGGTCTGTAGCTTAACAGAACAACATACGCAACGTCAAGAAACGGACGACGAAAAGGACAACATCTTATAAAGGGATAAATCCAATGCCTTGGCTTACATTCTTTTCAACCTGGCTGGAAGATGCCGAGTCTTCTGACTTGACGTTCAGGCATGACAGCACTTTGATGAGGCACCACAATAAACTAGAGCTGTTTGAGCAGAACCTTCTGTACGTCGTTTTTTATGCTATCTGGTGATAGAAGGATGTGGAACGCAGGAACGACGGGAGTGTCGTTGGGGGAGGTCTGGCACCTCGTCATATTGCCATTAATTACAACATTATGACCGGCTCGTTCGACCTTGTCGTACATGGGAAAGAAAAGGACGATAATGTGTACTTAGAGGGAGTCACTTCTGTAACCTCCCATTCGGGCCTGCCTGTGCAAGCCTGGGATCTTCATGTGGGTGCTACATTGAATATTCTCGGGAAGCCAGTGAACCTGAAGTCATGCAACCTGAGAACAGGTGCATCGCTTATGGGGTTGCTTTACAGAACTCTATTCTGAACCTTGCGACTTCAACTCGGATGTGAACAGGCATTTGGTTGACAGAAGTTGCTCGCAAAGTACTGCTCCTGAAGCGAAAAGCGATGGAGCAACTGCGTATGTATTGCCAGGAAAAGCTTCCAAACGGGCTGGAGCGGGTACCGGGGGAGGGAGGTGGAAGACTCCGAGATTCTTATTGCGCTGCTGTCGAGCAGCAGAGATTAGCAGGGGTCAACATCCAAGTGGCAGCGGATCACATAAATCGGTTGTGTTCTATTCTTGATCGCTTCAGGTCTTGAATCCCCTAAATCCGATCTCCTCAAAATCAGGAACGAGCTGGCTATCCGCCTTGTATTCTTAGGGTTGGACAACGTTTTTTGTAGGCCTAACAGCTCAGCAAAGCTCCGTTCAGAGCTCCGAGCACTGCGCAGTCGCACTTCAAGCAGCAATTTGCAAGTTTACTGCAACGCGCAACCAAAACCTTACAAGCCGCTTGCGTTGACCGTTATACATTCCAACTCACCGCGTGCATCATCAGTTCTAACCAGCGGGAGCAGAGAGGATATGTCTGACAGTCAAACGACAACACCGAGAGTGCGACGCCCTTGAATCCAGCACTTCTATGCGTGGGCATCGAGAACGGAGCCTTGACCTCTTGGCACCGCATGCTGGAACAAGGAACTTGAGCAGTAGTCTACGTAATTAAGCCATCTCCAGCAGCGCTACGAACCAGCATTTTTGTGGCCCGCCCTGTGTTCAGCCTCAAGTTTTCTAAACTCGCAGCTTAGTTTTGCATAGGTAACTAACTCCTTGCCATCGACTCGGATTTAGGGAAATTTGTGCACATTTCGCACTTTTCAAGTATCGGAGCGCCCAGGATGCGCGTGTAGGCGACAACTTCAGTTAGACGTATCGCTACACCCCTAACCCCACCAGCCCCCACAAGGCTCAAGCCGTGGCATGTCCACGCCTGTGTAAAGGCGCGCGCGAAGGTAGTTTTGAGGTTTCCCCGGCCTTTCTGGAGTTCGGGACAACCTTCCCGCGAATATGACGACCATAACATGTTAGAAGGAATAGAGAAACAACAGGGACATCGAAAGGTGTATTATGCTGCACTTTGCGGTGTCAGAGACACTGAGCTTCACCCGCAAGTCTACAGTGTTTTTCAGAGTTATGTCGCACGCGCTTGCTTTCCGCAACCATTTCGTCGAGCACAGCGAAGTATCTTCAATGGTAGTGCTTTAAAAGCGCGCTACTCATACCGAAGTATCCGTTTTGGATAAACTTGGAAGAAGAAGAAGTACTTGTCGTTTCCCTAGCAAATTCTCTCTGCAAGCAAGCGTGTACGACACGTGCGACGGATTATCGAGTGAAAGCGCCGGATACAGCTCTGTAAAACACTGTACACGCTTCCCTGTTGCTTGTGGCATTGCATCGCCTCGCGCAAGGACAGAACGAGCGCTCGTACGGTACCTGCTGCCTGCGTCATGCTGGCCCAGCCGATAAACGCACGTCTGTCCCACGGATGCCTTGCAATGCTTCCCTGAGATTACTCTTCCATAGAAGACTCGCCCCAATCCCAGCATCGAGTCAAATACCCTATTTCTCGCTCTGTGGTCAAGAGGACACCGGCAGTTGCATGAGACATGTCTGTATTTCCGGCATCTCTATCATGCACTTTGTAATGGTATCCACCCCATGAAACAAAAGCTCATCAAGTTAATGCTTCACCATGTTTTTGCCAGGCCTGTAGTAGACTAGCCCACGTGCTAACTTTAAACTTTTCATGGCCCAAAATCGACGGCCAATGCCAAAGATTCCAGTGTATGGTTTACTTTCTATTCAACCGTGATAGATGGAACATGCCACTGTGCTTGCTGTGTTCACTGCTGTGCCTTTGGCACTTTGGCAGTTGTCAATCAAACCTTAGTCTACTTGTTGCCAGCAGAGCTCACTCCCTGCTTGAAGGGCCATACATTACCCAGCTGCTCTTGCAGGAAGTACACACAGGAAGCAACATATTATGAGCACAGTTGGACTCGATGAAGCGCGCTTCAGGAACTGTTTGAGATGAGCCGTGTGCTGTTTGAGTTCTTCGTGTGTACACTGTCTGTGCAGCATTCGACTTTGGGTGATCGCAGTTTCCCCTGTCATGATAGTTCATGAATCTTGAATAGCTTGGGGAGGTTTAAAAAAACAAGATCTGTAACATCTCGGAGTTATGACAGGGGCAGGAACCTCTTGAAAACTACTTACATATCCCACGCAGTGGTCCTAATTGCAAAAACCTCAATGCAAAGCTGATGACAAGTACATGTCTACTGAGACTTGCCACACAGTTGTGGAACCAACAATACCACTTGACTGTGTGCAGTAATTGGAATGAATCCATTACTCCACTTCAGGCACCCAGGATTCTGTGTATCCCTACTCACAGACCTACTCACAGACTGAATGCAGGAACAATGATTGGTCAGGCTCTGGACACCTGCGTGTACATATCATGACATGCCCCAGGTACATGGTGTACTGCTAGTGCACTGTTTGGCTGAATGAGTGTGAAGATAAGGGGTCAGATGCAAACAAATAAATAAAGCAAGATCCAAACCAAGCCATATGCCTGCCCTGAAGCATCAGTAAAATACCTGTAAACTTCATACTGAGTAACTCACAAGAGTACACAGATTTCTCATGAAATGGTGATCTCCTTATCCATTAACAACATCAGACTTCATGAATGCTAGCAAAACTTAACGATTAGATGATTAAGCCAAGCTCGACAGATAGCTTCTCCCACACGCTCATAGCGCTCCAGTTGCTTAAGCCACTCATCTGCTGCAGTTGTGAAAAACTGGTCTAGACTGTGGAGTTTTCTTTCTGGATACAAGGTTTAAAATCTTCAAGTCAATGATTGGAGTGAGCTAGGCCAAAGTCTGATATCTTCTGGTATTACAAATGCAATGAAATGAGATGTTAGGTGGCTAAGACTTCACTCAGGGGTCAGGCAAAGTAAGAAAATCAAGCCGGTGCAGCCGCCAAGAGATGCAACAAGTGCAACAGTTCTTGCAGACATCAAACTGCAACATCATCCTGTCTATCACTTCTTTTTGCCCTTCTTCCCCTTGGCACCATCTTTCTTCCGTCCAGGTTTGGCCGATGTCCCTTCCCCATTCAACAAGCGGCGAGCAACATAAGCAGGCGTTTTCTCCGTGAAATTTGCAAGCGCTCCACGCACTTCTGGCGACAAGGGCTGAACTTTTGACAGCCAGTTGATATACTCACCCATTTGGAGCGCATGAGCAGAGGATGGAAGTGCGAGCCGCGCTTTCCTGCGCTCTGTCAACACACTTGCCACTACCTGCGGTGACAACAGAAAGTCATTCTCAAACTCAACACATGCAACAGGCGGTACAAGATCACCGTACACAGTCAATCTGGCCAGAGGCGTAGCCACCGGAGATCTGCGCTAGTGTCGACCAATCAAACTTCGGTGATGCAACTCCGCCATGCCGCTGCACAAGCCCTTGCCACAGCAGCTTCCGGCTAGCATAATCCGGAACAGGAATACCCACATGCTTCTGGAAGAACCCAATAAGAGCACGCTCATCCTTCTTTGCACACAGGTATGGCTCACTGGAGGTTCCAATCACAAGCACTCGCTCACCAGGTTTCAACTGCTTCATCTCCTGGACAGTCCCCATCTTGTTTGTCCAGCTATCCGAATCCAAACACACAGGCATATTCAACAACTTCTTCACACAATAATCAAACTCCACTACTGCCAGGGACTCACTGACCTTGGCAAGATCTTTCTTGATCCGGTTGTAAGGCTCAATGCTAGAGAACTCCTTCATCTTCTTCTTGTCAGACAAGAACACCTTTTCAACTTCGTCAATCAGGATCACACTAGGAGCCATCGTCTTTGCAACTTTAAACACCATGTGGAGCATCATAGCAACTGCTTTTTTCTGGTACTTGCCATCAGTGACGTACGGGCTCACATTAAACAAATTAGAGCCTACAGACACAGCCACAGGTTTACATACCGTGATTTCGAGCTCAAGAACAGACACGGCGTACCTGTGCTGTGAGCGATGGCGTGAGCGAGCAGCTTTTTGCCAGTGTTGTGGGGGCCATACAGCAGCAAAGCTTTTATATGTGGCTCCAATCTCTCATGGACTCTCTGTGCTCCAAGTGGAAGGGCCGCATACTCTGTCACGACTTGCCGAATCTACACACAGTAGACGCCCCTGGTACCACCAGTGCCATTGGGGAGGCACCACACAATTTAAAAGGCGATATTCAATGAGGAAAACCTGGGCCATGGACGCTTCCACAGGCGCCTGAGCCACGTGGATACGGCCATTGAAAGCTGAGCTACCAATGTAATCAGATATGGTGACCTGTGCAAGGGAACAGACTCACAAATGATCACCAACACCACTCCCAGGGATCCCAATCTCACTTCAGAATACAAGGGCACAACCTTGAACGGAGCGATTAAAATCCCGTTGCTGACTAGCTCAACGTACAGCTGCTCAAGCGTCTGGTCCCCAGTGGGGTCTTTCTTCTTCTTCCCTTTCTTCTTGCCGCCCTTTTTCTTCTTTTTCTTCTTCTTTTTTTTCTTTTTCACCTTCTTTCCTAGCTTGGCAGCTTTCTCAGCCTCCACCATGTCCTACAAACACAGCCACATGCCCGGCGCACACGCAGCTAGCTCCGCTTCACAAAGCAGTGTCACCAGGCGCACCTTCAGGTTCTCTAGCAGCACTCTCATCTCAGAGTCCACTTGGAGCCGAATCTCCTCGAACACCAGCGGCCGGAGCTCATCTTTCACAAGCTGCGGGTCATACCGCTGGGCAAAGTTCAGGCTCTCATCTCTATCCTGCCACTTCCCCACAAACTCTTGCACTGCCGCTTCAATATCTGGCACAAAAACGCTTGTCACCACCTGCAAGCAGCCACAACCACAGCTGCAGGCCTCCAACGCAAAGGCTCACTTCGTGCCACCCGGATTGTTCCGTACCGCATCGACTGCGCCTTCCTGCTGATTCTTCTCCTTTACGCCTTTCTCCTTACCCACTTTAGAATTGCCACCCTTACTCTTGCTTGCAGTGCTCCCCCCTTTCCCCTGGTCCCCAGAGCCCCCACCATCATCAGGTGGAGGCGGGGGGGGGTTCAGTATGACTTTCGAGCTGCACAGAACGTTCGACACAAAGATCTCTCATCCCAGCATAACACAGACGGTGCAGGCGGGCCACACACCCCCCATCCTCAGCGTCTGGAAAGTCAGGGTAATCCCCGGTTTCCGGGTGCCGGTTTTCGACAAACCAGGTATTAATTTTGTCCTGAATAACCTCACGCATGTCCAGCCCCTCCGTCTCCAGCACCTTAGCTTTGAGAACCTCCATGTCGCGCTCTAGCTCACGCTTATTCTCAGCCTGCAGTAGCTTGCGACGGGCAGCATTTCGCAAGTCCAGGACCAGAGGGTCACCTTCAGGGTCTCTCGGTTTTGGCGCCATTCCAATGAATTCAAGCTCCTGCTCACTCGCATGATATCAAACATTCACCAAACCACAGAAACAACAAGTCACAGATACAGTCTGTAAACACCAGTGGCTACTGAAACGCTTGCTTGGTTAGATCGCTTGCCACCACATGGACATACCAAAGCGACTTGGCACTGCCTCATCCTACTTCAATGTTGTCTAACATTCTATCATCAGTATATCACTTCTCAATAGCCTGAGCTCATTGATTTGATGCAAAAGTATATTCTTGTTAGATGGTAGTATCCACAAGTCCCCCTCGTGAACACACCCCTTGGTGGAATGCTCATTGATATTGCCTGGATTACACAGCACTCTGAATTATCCAGGTTTGGGGGGATCACCAGCGACTGTACTTGCTACTATAGATAACCAGGCATGTATCTTCTGGCTGTTTTTTGAATACATACCATAACAAACCTGAAGCACTGCCTGGGCTTGCGCAAATAATGCTTGTTCAGTATCCAGTAAGAGAGGCATGTGCCAGGGAAGCTGTTTCGAAGGTTGCCTTTGGCACTTGTTTCTGTCTCTGTTGATAGGAGAAAGAGCAGCAAGCTGTTAGTCGCTTAAATGACAGCTGTTGGTGTGGAACAAGGTTAAAGCAAAAAGTGGAGAAATTGATAGTTTTTCGCTTGTACGATCTGTTTTTCGCTTGTACTCTTGCGTCGTCATGCATGGTTGGGCACGAATTTTTTTTCTTTTTCATGCTGAGGAGCTGTGTGTCCGTAAGTTTCGAGGTTTTTCTCTACTTCAGGGTACATGTTGCTGGGATTAGGAAGGTCCAGGAGCGCAACTGCTGCCGCTTCTGCTCTGATTCTGTTTCTCCAAAGCATCCCGCGCAAGGCGGACTGTATTTTTGTGACTGCCATATCATGGGTCAGCGCAACTCCGGTTCGGTTTCTGCGATCTGCGAGTTGACGTTGCTTCTTGTTGATGAGCTTGATTCGGGCTATTTCGCGAGCTTGCCTCCCTCTTTCGTTGCGCTGTATGACCAAGATGGCCTCATGCAAAGGAAGTGGTGCTCCAGAATCCATTCGCAACGGTTTGTCGTATTTCTTGGGATTGAAGTTCTTCAGCAGCTGGTCCAAGAATATCTCACGAGTGTCTAGCGCCTATGTACTCATCAGGGTCACAAGGATTGTCTACCGCTCTCAGAAACTACTTGATATCGGCAGTAATTAGCCAAAGTTTGTGCCTCATACTGCTACTGATCAGCGTGAGATCCTGGTAGGGTCCCGCACTCGTTGATTGTCGAGCCTGAAGTATCTGGGTACAGGGACTTCAAGGTTCTCTGGCGTAAGTTTGAGGTCCACCAGAATGTCCTCGACGTGTAGAAAGTCTAAGCCTTGATTCAATTTCACTAGCCAGTGCCTTATTTCCAGCATCCTCCCCATACACGCCTCCAGTGCCGTCTTCATGTCGACAAGCTTTTGTGGGTGTACCATTTGATCATACGCTGCTTCTAGCTTTCTAAACACTTGCAAATACTTGATGTATATGCATGCCCATTCACTGAATTCCTTTGGAGCCATCGCTTGATCCTCAGGATTCTCAACTTCTAGCTGGTCCAACAGATCCATGATTGCCTCACGCCAAATGATGTCATAGGTTCTGCAATAACAACCACATATTTAATGGAAAATATAAAACTTCTTTACAGTAGCTGCATTCTGTCGGTTGCCATGATCAGGCGTAGTTGCGCGCTGTTGTTGCACTCTTACATGTGCGACATGTTGGTGCTTCGTGTGCTCCCGTCAGCTCTGTCTCGCTAGCCCTCACATACTCAGAATATTACATTCCAATTTGTTCAAGGCCGTTTAGAGTTCATTCTGAACCTCCAATGTCCTGCTGCCTGTTCCGTGAACTACATGAATTTCTCCAGTAGCAGTTTAGTATTCAGGTGGTACTCTTTGCACACAAGGGGCTTTGAATTGTTAATTCAGTTTTCGGCAGTAAAGGAGCGGATTGACCGCTTACCCCATTGACCAGCTGTGGTACCCGAGTTGCGTGTCCCGTGACAGCCAAGATGCCTGAATCTTCCGGCCAAAATTGATATCAACAACCCCGTTGCTAAAAGCGGTAGAAATTGACCACTCTCAAGAAATGAAACGGCATTCTTATGGGAGAAAGGTTTTCTTCTGATTTGAGCTGGTTTCCCCGCACGGCACTGGACAGATGAAAACGTTTCACTCGATTAAAAAAAAACAATCGCGAAGTTCGCCGTACTCCAAGGGAGCTTCAGCCTCAACACCCGATCATGGGTGGACAAAAAACAATCGCTCGCATCGCGCGAGCACGCAATTTCAAATTTAAAAATTCAAATAAAAACCAACTTGTCGCGCGTTCTCGACTTACTGTTCAATTCCAGCCAAGGCCATTCGAAATCTAATCGGAAAACGACACAAACTCGGACCGTTGGATTGTAGCATCTATGTGACATATTATAACAAACGTGCAAGAATGTCCACTGCAATTTAGGTTAACAACTTCAGTTACTATACCGAGACAATACTACTGCTCTGAAAATCACTCACCAGAGAGTGCAAATCGTCCCTTCAAGGCCTTTGGTACACTCCGCACAATGTTCAACAACTGGGATAAGCAAGATCACTTGTCCTGCACAAATGATGATGCATGCACATAAGCAGTGGTAGTAATTCCGGATGAGCTTGCAAATGGCACAATTAATATTACGTAGTGCCAGTGCGCGTTGTAGGTGATGTAGACCATCAGAGTGCTCAACACGGACCAAAACACAACACAGTTCGGTTACATGGTGAGCGGACAGCTCGTCATTGTAAGAAGTACAATAAATCTATACCAAAGGGACTCGCAACCAGGTACTGAAATTCGCTTTAAATACACAACGAACTAGCACTGGGAAGATGCAGGGCTATCCAGCTAAACTACGAATCCACACACACAGGGAATCTAGAGCAACATCAAGACCTTTGTATCTCTTCTTGTTCCGTAACCCGCTGATAATCGCCGCTCCTCGACGGAGTGAGCGATTTGGCGCTACGGCTGAGTTGCCTAACCAGTTCGACACTGCCTTGCACCAGGGTCCCAGGAATCCCTATACGCGGAGGAGAAGCATGCGGATTACTCTCAACGTGAGGAACATCAAACACGTTTCGGTTATGTCCTGCAGAAGGGTGGTGGGGCGACAAGCCACCATGTACATCGTCCAAGGGAATAGCTGGTGAGTTGCTCACCCTGCCTTTACCACGGCTTGGTGAAGGCTTGTGATTCGCCGACACCAAGTCTGGAGGAACGTAAACAGCGCCAGCTGATCCCTGCCGCTGTTGGGGCGCAATGTCACGCTCTCCACGCAGGCGCCCCGTAAGAACACCACGTTGTTCTGGCCGTAATTTCTGTGAAATTGCCTGGATAGGTATTGTTGCAGCCTCTTTGATCTCATTCCGGCAGCAGTAACAGAAAGTACAGATAGCAAGGCTGCCTGCAGTAACGATGACAGCAACCCACATGTAGCCTCTCAAACCGAGCCACTGCTTGTTCTGCAGGAAATCCTTCACACGCTCCGTAGCTTGTTCTAGAAGACTCAAATCAACTAAGCGTGTTGCTTCGGACAAATCTACGGAGTGCGATGCTGCGATTTCTTCCAGTGCAGCCTCGTTCGTCGAAAACCTGCATCACGGCGCGATTGTCACACTGATTGACTTCAACACAGAGGACAAAATTCTACTTGCAAGTTGAAGAGTACCTATACTCTGTGACTGTGATGTTTCCGCTCCCAAGCGAGGCAGCGAGGTCAGCGAACGTCCCCTCGGCTGCAAAGGCGAGCTGCGCAAACCTAGTCACCATCTCTTCTCCGTCACTCGAATAAGAATCCACAATAGCATTAGAAACCATTGCGATCGTCTCGGATACAGCCGAAGTAGCATCACCACTCGCCTGCTGTAGCAGACGCCTTGCCACCTCAAACTCGCCGGGCGCCTCAGTCGCATTGGCCACCTGGTCTTGCTCTGCAAGCTGCGGAGCTCCCAAGAGCCAGCTTTCAACACAGGTGGGATCAATCAGGCACGTGAGCGCAGCAGTAGTCCCTTTCGTGTCAAGGCCAGGACTCCGAGGCGAGTCTGGTGGAAGCTGTGCCAAAAACGCAAGCAATTTGTTAGCGGTCTGGTGTAAGCTGGAAGAGTTGCCAGCGCTCAGGAACTGCGCTCCTTGTTCGATAGACACAATTGTGACAATTGATACCTGCATTCGAACAAGGGGAACTCACTAGCCTCAGAAATATTCCAACCTTATACCAGCTACAAAGGGCAACCATCTCAAGAACTATGCTTCTGCATGTTTCCAGCATGCATGCCCTCAAATTCACGAAGCTCACACAGAGCACATTTGGATCTTAATTGGCACAGCACAATGGACTGAGCCCGACAAAAGAGCGTCATGATATCGAAGCCATAACGATTACAATCAGTTCACTTTGACTCGTTTTCGCCATGGTCTGAGAACGTATGGCTCTTAGACCTTGGAAAAAGTGATGGTTGTCTTTCAATAGAGCAGCTTCACTCGAGTATCTAAGTCATCGTTAATTTCCTCACGTTGTGCAGCATCGGTTGTTTTACACATCATAATCATTAGAGTCCAATGAAAGGATTTGTCAGCTTGTTGTGCCGCGTTCACTTGCCACCAGACCCAGAATTTTTGGGGCACAAGTTAAAGTGAACCGACTGTGCGTTAGCAATGTAACAGTTCACGGCCACATTTTGCCAATGTAACCTCTGGTGGTGACGACATGACTCATCACCAGGTGCAAGGCTCACAGGCCTCCACCCATGGCTAATTCACCTCCTGATACCTGACACATGTGTCAACACCCACATGTGGACTGTATTCTTGCTGATATGTTGCGATACCCTTGCTTAAAGTTCCTGGCAAACCAACTGTTTGCTGGTTCATGTCTAAAGGTCAGTAGCACTCACCATCTGGGCTCTAGAGCCCAGCCAAAAGTGGCTGAGGTGGCAACCACTGGTCACTATACGCTGGCCGAAAACCAGGTAGCATTGCCTCAGAATAACTCTAAGGCAACAGTAATAGGTCAAGGGAGCCGGGCGAACAGTTCATTTATTTTATGGATGAATATTCTGTAGATGTAGAGGCAGATAATCCTCCACTTTTCCTCTGAAAAAATCGACATAAACCGAGGGCCTTGCAGGGCATGCAACCGAGTGATGTAATTCATCTGGACCACATGAAAACTTATTCTCTGTTGCGGCCTGTCTGCATGAGTGGTTACCAGGGGCCTGACACATCTGACCCCTACTGGTCTTCAGCTAGTCGGGTTATACTACTTGACCACATATACTTGGAAGTGCTCTCTATTAACTAACACAAGGAGCCCTCATACCTTGACATGAGACTCAAGAACAAAGCACAGCTTGTGTGTTTGTCTGAGGATAAATTTGAAGGAAGCGGCAGGATGTCAAACAGCCGGTGTCAAAATCGAACTAATCATAGGTGGATGGCGCACTGCAGCTACTGAGGCAGCCCGCTGAAACTCTGACTCGCTGACACTGCGATCCACAAGCTGCTGAAGCCATTCACGCTCGTACACGTCTCCCGGTTCAATGCCAAAACCTCTGCTGACCACCGAGTTGTTGGATTCCCCAAGCAGCTGTGCTGTCGTAGTGAAGACGTTCACACTCACTCCTTGTGATGGCAAGCCTGTAAACAACCTTGATCATAACACAATCCTGAACAACAATAAAATAAGGGCACACTTTCATTCCATTATATCGTCCTAAGCATCTTTTTCTCAGTTTCTTGAAAAACTGAGGCACAGTGCTGCTGTCGAGGATTAGTTCTTTTGTTCATCTTCATGCGCTTTAAGGGCAGCATTTGTACAAAATCTAGCAATAGAGTCTATGCCGTTATGAGCTTCCTAGGTCATGCTTCGAAGCAACCCATGCTCAGGCACCAGCTAGAAGTCTCATTTCTCTTCCAACCCACAGCCCGGGGACATGAATGGTTTCTTGAACCCCAATCACTCCAACCTATCAGCAACTCTTCAGTGGCTTCAATCTCACTCCCTGCCGCAGAAACTTTCATCTAATCCATAAGATACTGCACTCTACTCAAGGGCAGGGCGTGGCACTTCCAAAAAAGTGCCAGCTCAGTGCTGAGGCCTTACTATGTGGACTGTTACAAATGCGTACCTTTAAGGCCATTCGTGGCCGAACAATTGCCCAAAAACCTAATCAAATATCACGTATCCTTGACTCATCATCACTTCGATTATTCATATGATAATGCGGTAGAAAAAAACAGTCAATACAGCTGTTTCTCCTGGTGGAAGAGGTGTTACGACCCATTACTGACCTGATACAAGTTTGGCTGTAAGTGCCTCATCTGGGTAAGGGGATTGCTCCCAGATAAGACCTAAGTAGTAAAATATCGCGAGCGGATCATTAGTATCAGCATGAGTGGTTACCAGGGGCCTGGCAATAGGCCAGGCCTCAGGCCGTGGATGGGGATACTGGTCTTGGCTACTAGGGCTTCGCTACGGTGACAAAAAGAGGTTGGCTACTGCAGTAACTACCATGTTGCAGCCACCAGCTTTCTCAGACGGGGCAACGAGACAACGAGAATGTTGTTCTGCTCCTGCCATGAAATGGACCCCGTGGGCAACATTCAAAACAACATCTGCGCTTCCCGGCGAAAAAAAAAGCACTCCCATTCTGTTGATGAATCCTAGAATTAGAGATCGTCAAATTGGATGACCACAAACGAAGGAAAAGTCCACATAACCAACGATATACACCAAAGTTTTTGTCAAAATCCAAGCAATGAATACAACAGAGCCGAAAAGCACGTTCAGGGTGGTCAAATAACTTATCATACCAACTGTGAGGACGAAGCTGTGCCTTGAGGGCCGTGCTATTCCTCACAAGTTTCTATTTGCCTGATCAACATGATAGGACTCGGATAAGCATCGGAACAGGCGCCGTGAGGGACTAACTGTCTTCAGGCGCGGGCGCTTGGACTGGCTGACACACTGTAATTAATACGCTACGCTAGAAACACTCACAGGCAAGTCCAAACTGAGGAGCGGGCACCATCGCAAAAACCACAGCCCAACAAGAAGCCTTGGTCTGCAGGTGAGAGCACACCGGCAGGCATCATCATCATGAGAGCGCTGTTGCGTTTTGCTGACAGCGTGTCTTCGCACTGTGGGTCAAAGCGATCCTGCCGAACAGTGCTGGTCAGGGTCTCAGACTCGCCGGGGATGAACAAGGACAGCTCTCCACGAGGGCCAGTGGGCTGCGACCGCTCCCCCAGGCTGATGGAAGGCTTGCCGTCATTATTGTCGTCGGTGAAGAAAATGCATTGTCGCATGTAGCCAATCCGCTGCGTGCTCAGAGGCTCGTAGTTGGACGCCACAGGACCCTGCGAAACCACCCAAGTGAGGCGCTGCGTCGGTCTTGGAACCGTGGACACCTCCAATTTGAGATTCACTACCTAGTACTTGATTTGGATTTCCTGAAGCCCCAGCACGATTGAGTGCCGCGCTTTGGGACAAACAAGCGAAACGAAGCAACTGGCTGCAACCACCATCACTCCATCTTCTATGTGCATCATTCTACGAGTCGGATGAGCCTGGGTTTGTTTTCAAGAGTCAAGGCGAATCGTTGGTTGTGTTACGATCTGTAATACGCCAGCACAAGTTCTCAAACCATTATGGCTACAATGAAGTTACCAAGTAGGTCGTTGCTGTATTGTCAAAGAGAAGTGTTAGCACAATCCTGCGCGGCTGGAGGTTAAATTGTGGTTGCCACCCGCTGACACGAGAATAAGAGTATGAAGAAAGCTGAGAGGGCTCGGGGGACTGGGGCGCACTG
>JAULKQ010004945.1:0-15079 GCA_032356285.1 Smithsoniella earleae | reverse complement strand
ACTTGTCCACAATTTATGAAAGAGCAGGACGTATCGTCGGAAGGCCAGGGTCAATCACCCAGTTGCCTATTCTGACCATGCCCAACGACGACATCACGCACCCTATTCCAGATTTGACTGGATACATTACTGAGGGTCAGATTTACATTGAACGTCAGCTGCACAATCGAGGAATTTATCCCCCCATCAATGTTTTACCTTCATTGTCAAGGTTGATGAAGTCTGCGATTGGAGATGGAATGACTCGTAAAGATCATGGCGAGGTACTTTGCTTTGTTTCAAATGATCTGCAAGAGCGCAAACAGTTTGTGCAGGTTGTGTTGATAATTGAACTATGTTCAATGCAGGTGTCAAATCAGCTGTACGCTCTGTATGCCATTGGAAAGGATGTTGCAGCAATGAAGGCAGTTGTGGGTGAAGAAGCTTTAACTACTGATGATTTACTGCATCTAGAGTTCTTGGAAAAGTTTGAGGAGAAGTATGTGAAGCAAGGGATGTATGAAGCAAGATCTATTTTCAATTCTTTGGATCTGGCATGGGAATTGCTTCGCATTTTCCCGCGTGAGTTGTTACGTCGTATCCAGACGTCAACTTTGGATGAGTGGTACGAGCGTCGGGGTTAGATGCATGCTCTAATAAGGGGTAGGTTAAGCCGTTATTGTAGTATTATCCCATAATGTAACGGAGTTGATATGCACTTGGTTTACATCAAGACTAATTTATAGATATTTCTCAATGTCCTTAGCAATGTCAGTTGGGGTTGTAGTGGAGAAGTATCTCTCTACAACCTTTCCTTCTTTGTCTACTAAGAATTTACTGAAGTTCCACTTAACGTCACTTGTAAGCAAGCCTCCCTTCTCTTCTTTCAAGAACTTGTACAAAGGTGAAGCTGCATAGCACAATGCACGTATTAGATTAGTTTTGACAACTACATTCAACAATTTTCGGGCCAACTGTTGTAGTTGCATGCGCACCGGATGGACCGTTGACATCCAACTTAGAGAGCATTGGGAATTTTGCGCCACGCTTAGCTGCGAATTGTTTAATTTCAGCATTACTTCCGGGTTCTTGAGCACCGAATTGATTGCAAGGGGCTCCGATAATTACGAGTCCCTTAGAGCCATACTTCTTGTCCAGCTCAACCAGTTCGTTGTACTGTGGAGTAAATCCACAGTTAGAGGCAACATTTACAACAAGTATAACCTTCCCCGCGTATTTGGACAATTTAAGGTCCCTGTTGTCAATGTCCTGTACAGCAACAACTCGTTCATCAGCTGCTGGTAGTGTAGTTGGCTACACAAGTTGAACAACAACAGATGTTGACCCACAAGTTTGGATGAACAGGTATGAATACACAAATTAATATCTATTTATTTATGTGTGTGGTTACTAGAGCTGGTATGCTTCGAAGTCGGGATTCTATTGCAGTCCTGCGTCGGTGTGATTTGTGGCGGAAACTAGCCCAGATGGCTCTCTCAAAACTGAGTGCCCGTGCGACCTGAAGCTCCCATTGCTATTCACAAAACGTCGTACTTGAGTTACAGAGAGACTTACCTTTACGGTAATGTCGTATATCCCTCCACTTGCTGTTGTGGTGAATGGGAACAGTCCAGCCATCAATCTCGAACCGCGGGAGTCAACACTGGTTTGTAAAAGGGATGGAACTCGCAACTCCTTACGTGGAGTAGAAGGAGTGCCGAATTGGAGTATTCTTGTGGGTTGACGAGTCTGGATTGCGCGTGCGAACATGTCTTCCACAATTCCGTATCTGCTGTACACTTGCGTTCCCGTGCTACCCGGCGAGTGTGAGAAACCGTTCGATGTTTTCTCTGTACCGATAGCAGAATTTGGTGTTCTCATGTCAGTTCAATGTTTATATACGTGAGCAGCTTGCACCCTCGAGGCGCCTTGGTTCGTTGCGTTGCAGAGGTCCGACATCAACGTGAGGTGACATTGCATGGAACGATGCATTCCAGCACGTGATGGATACCACGTGCCCTGGACGAGTAGAAAGACATATCTTGGGAGCCTGGTAGTGGAGGATTCGTAAACGTGGACGTTTAATCAACTAAAGTTGGACCGGCACACATTCGTTCGCCTTAATTTAGACGCCTTACGATGAACTTTTGCAAGGCCTGGAAACAAATCATTCGCGCCAACACGGCTACCAGTCAGGGCGACCATACATGTCAACAGTCGAAACCAGCTGAATAGGGAGCCGCAAACATGTGACGATCATGAATTGAGGTCATGCCTGCTCCAGTCCATGCCGTTGTCACAGAGTCGAATACCGTCAAATTCAGGTTACCAACATTCACATCACCGTCGGGGCACAATAAGCAACATTTTCAAGCTATTGAAGCACAGCTCTAAGTACTGCCAATTTTATGAGCACACTGCATTCGAAGACAAGAGTCGCACATCCAACAGTTCAAGCAGGTACACTTCGGGTACCTTAAGCAGTGTGTCATAAACACCACCTCATACTTTGCAAGCTGTACTGGTGTACCGGTAACACACGACAGCCTCTCTCAGAGCAGAGATAAATTTTCCATCAGCAAATAGTGATGCTGAGAATTTCACCTGCCATTAATAGCTGATCACCACACTAAAAAGTTACCAACACCCATTTGCATGTACCCAACTTCTTGATGAAAAGACTTTCCCACAAGCTCTTACTGAGAGTACAATAATTTTCTTTTATTGGCATTCAGTGAGGATTAAGCCTGATAGAGATAAGACAGACACTATTCTGTCGGAGTCACATGACTGCCACAAAAAAGTGTTTCTCAGTTCTGCAAAAAGGACAGTTTCGTAGCAAACAGTGCCCAGGACATAAAGAACGAGCACTTGGCATCAAATCTACTCGATAAGCACTTTCCTCACATCAGCTCCAGCAATTACGGCACCCCGGCATATTTACATGCAGAAACAAAATGCTCATTAAATATGGGCATATGGAAGATAAGGGAGAACGAGCAGATGGCAATCTGTAACAAAACATTGCAGTAGGAGTTCAAAGGGAAAGTACATCACTGTTTATGATAGCAGTAATTCTGGAGGTCATAGTGGTTGATGAACATGAGCCTCGTATGAATAAAATTCCCTGTGAAAGCCAGTCAAGCATGGGCTAGTGTAATCAGAGTGCTGAAGTATCTTAAAATGTCCAAGGTGTCCAATGAATAATCTGTATGGCAGCCGCTTAAGTTTAATCCCCCTCACTTTTATGTTGTGCAATGCAAGCAATCCTGTCAGGTAGGTGAGGCATCATGCTCAAATTCATAGCCAGCAGTATTGTGCTTCATGGTTGAGCACCAATTATGCTACACATGCCCCTGGTGGCTTCACTCATGTGTTGCAATTGGCCGAAAAAGCTCACAGTCTGAGCTATTTCCCCCTGGGATTGTGCTGACATTAACTGTTTGATTTCTATTCAAGTGACTAAATCATATCAAGATTGGAGAGACATGTGTGTTGTACCTTGTAAGAGTATGAATCTCATTCCAGAGCATGACAAAGCCTCAGTGGATATTGGCTCGCCTTGCAAGAAACCAAAAGCATTGTAATGACTGTTTCCATTCAATGACACATGGATCTCCTAGTACATAGAGCCTTGGTTCCATCGGCGTAATGAAACTTCATTGAACTGCATGAGGAAGTAAACGAGCACTGTTTGACAGCAAGTTATGTACCTTATGATTGCTGAGAGCTAGACAGCTCGACAGTGATCTGCAGCTTCATGTCTGCTGACAATTGTGATACTGAGAGACCATTCATGTTGCAGACTTTTTTTTGCGTTGCCCTGGCCATCTCACCTCCATTGAGCACTAAACCTTTTCGGGCGTAATTCACCAGTGATCTTCAATTGTCGCATATGTAGTGGATCATGGTTGTTTAATATCACCTTACAACAACTTCTATTGAATCATGGCGTATTACTACAAGATTCTGTTGTGTCTTGCAACGGGTAAAAAAAGGCGCAAACGTCATGGTACATCGCCAAAATCCAAATTGGCCGTAAGCGGAGCAGCGCTTCAAAATATATCTCAATTATAATCTGTAGCCCGGGTAGCGCGATGTAGAGCGTGCTCGTTAGAAATATATGGGGCTATAGTGCCTGTTTCAGCGGCGTTACAGAGCAGTAGGCAAGAAAGCAGCAAACTTATTCGACCAAGGTTCAAGAGCTCTGATAACAGGGAAAGCTCAAAACAATTGTTTGTCATTGAATAGGAACATCGAATGTATTTTAGTACTGTGTGACGGTATACCGGGGTAGGCAGTTCCTATAGTCTCATGTTCCTCCCACGTGCACAAGGAACTCTTGTGGCGCGCACCATGGACGTGGCGATTGTTGGTGCGATGAATAATGGCAACCACCTTTACAACCGGGCTACTCGACGCCAACATGAGCACAATAGACACAAGCATAAACTCATTTTTGAGCTTTAAGGCACTCAGATTGACGAGGTAGTCGCAAATTTCCTCAATTTTCAGCCATCAAACCAGGATTCAAGGCTGCGACTGCACCCGCGGCGGTCATGCACTTGAAGCAAATTGATCGGGATCTTGAACTTGCACTATCTCCCTGCGATATTCAGGTTCCACCTGTAAGCCCGTGGACGGCACATCTGGCTCCTCATCTTGCTGTTAATAAAAAGGATGACTACGCTGTTGAGTTTTAGTCTCGCAACTGTTCAACCCGCTCTATCTGCTGTTAATCGCCGTTTCTAATTGTTCACCCTTGACTTGTGCTCGGATCTCTCCTAAACTTTACGGATCCCAAGTATTATATACTTATGCGACTCGTATGGATGAATAAATCGATGTGTCCTGGCGTTGCTACGCTACTTTTCTCTGCTAGCCTGTCACCTCAGTTGTGATTGCAAGCTCTTCGATATATTCCAGAGAGATTCAGGCCCAGATTTTAGAGCATTATGGAGAAATGTGGTTAATAATATACGAAATAGTTGATGTGTGATTGTATCACATTTATCGAGCATGCTTCCATCTGTTCAATCTCATTCATGTCCAATGCTGCTCAATACAACGTGCACGGTACTCTCTGCGGCAATCATTCAAGCCATGCAACCAAAGACGTAGCATGGCATTTTATGGTAGTTATTTTGTTCGTTTTGGACGCTGCTACATACATCACACCGATGTCAGCGTGCAACAGCGCTACATAAAGCGCTACATACACACAACACAGTACATTGATGCACTGAAGATTTCTCAGGGACATCAGTTATAGCACATGACATCAAATAAATGGTTGATATGTACAAGGTTTTGGACGTTGATGGCAATGCCTGGAAAGGTTGCGTACGATCCTGTTCAACTAGCTTCGAGTGCGCTACAGCATGGCAGCCGCGGCCTCGAATCTGCGTGTTATGGGTGGTAATTGAGGAAAATCGAGAACACCGCGTCAATCTGAGTGAATGAAAGCTCATGATTATTTCTATTGTGCTCATGTTGGCATCGAGTAGGCCGGTGATAAACGTGGGTGCCATTATTCACTGCACCAACAATCGCCACGACCACGGTGCCACGGCCGCGAAGACCCATGAATGAGGATGGACAAACTTCACGCATGAACACAAGTGGAAAGCAAAATATTACAGGACCATGCGTTATGGGAAAACTGTTATTATTTTTCTACGATTGTTCTCTTGATATCGCCCGAGTTGCGACCATACAGAAAGAGTGGTGGAACCAGTCAAGCTTCGCCGGCTTGCAAGTGCTTCGACTGGTTCCGTCTGACTTTGTTGCAAGGAATATCAGTACTTCATACGTTAAATGATCCCTCTGTTTGCACAATCTCATGTTGGCCCGTGCAAAATTCAAAATACACTCAAAACTACCATGTAGAAGGATAGATTGATCGCGTAGACTCGAGATAGTAAACCAATGGGAAAAACTGCAGCTGCACTGTATCTCAATCTAACTACACCGACCTTAAAGCTAGAAATTCCTCGACTGTTTGTATATTTTGGCTCCCTTATTCATGATATCACGTGAAGTTGTTTACTTGTTGGAGCATCGTCAGATTGGAGTCAATTGACTTCAACTCGCTGTGTTCAAGACACTAGCTCACGCACTGTGCTAGTAATGTGGTCATAATCATTACATTACAAATAACCCTACAATATATGCGGGGTTGATAGGTTTTCAGCGTTACTAGTAGTGACTTGGCTCGCTAACCCACGCGCACGTTCCATGTGTGTGCAACTTAAATCTGACGCGATGAGGTAGAAAGATTTAGGACCAGGCTTGCATTTTGCTCGCCGCTATTACAACAATGTATTATATTGTTGTATGCATGTTTAAGTGTCGTCTTTGGAAACTTGACCATCGCGCAAACTCCCGCACTTGGGCTGTGAGACCACTGTCACGTCCATGTATCCATGTAGTGAAAGCCAGGCCTTCACAGCACAGTTGTATCATCCTCGGACATTACCGAGCAATTCAAAGCATAAACTCGTCATCATCCCCGACGTACGCACCGGTGTTTTCGTGGACGTGGCTTGTGAAAAGGATGCAATTATGGTTCATATGGCCTGAAGCCACGTCATAGGCACACAAACAGCTGTTCCGAAGGACGAAATAAAACAAGAGTTAACAACTATGAATTAGAACTCTACAGTATGCATGATCATGCCCGTGCACCGAATCAGTTTTATACGGTTTCCACGTTTTCTCGCAGTCGGCAGGTGCATGCTCCGAGATAGAACACTGGTGGCATTTAGCATTCGACCGACAAACAATCCCGATTATGGTCCCATTGTAATCAAAATCACAAACTATCTTTCCACGGGTTAGTCTTGGCAAGCTAGATATCTAATCAATTGAACAGCCAATGCGTTTGTAAGTGGAATTCAAAGTCAGGCACAATATGTCTTCTCATCTTCACCCTGTACACTGTAAGGAATCAGGAAAGATGCCAAGTCGAAGCAGATTTTCCCCCTTGCCCTTTAGAGTTGGTCATTGTAATCCGAAACGCCTTCCTCAGATTACCCGGGCGCGCTCAAGTCAGGGGATTGACGACGGAGGAGATTACAAACAGCGTATGCTTAGATTATCATCATTTCTTAATCGATGTATACAAAAACATGATGATGCTGTATCGGATCCTGGAGCTCATCTGCAACGAGTCTCGTGGTTTCGTTTGTTATGGGTGAAGGGGAAGCAAGACATGGAAGAAGAACGCAAAATGGCACTAAAACTGCGAAGAGATATCAAGAAAAGAGTTGCCTCTCATAACGACGCAGTTTCACAGAGTGGGGAGCGTTTGACTAGTGTGAAAACAGTGGTAGATAAGGGTATTCAAGACATCAATGAGGTGGCATCGAGACGCGCTGCCCCACTGAGCGAATACTCTGAAATATGGACGTTTCCTATTGGACTTATCACGTTTTCTACTATGGCGATTGCTTGGGCATCGGAACTGGCAGGTATGAAAGCTGAGATGTGTCCTTATTCGCGGTTCTACATCGGCGCCTCGCTTGATACTTCCTTAGATCCACCGGATACCCTTTTTTTCAGATAATTAGTAGTTAGGTTTCCTTTCTTGACTGCTATGCTTTGTAATGACTTACCATGTAGCCTGGAAAGTGCTGGTGAGTGTAAAATGAGCTGGTGTGGACGATGAGCGGCATGCTCCGTCACAGCGCGAGAAACATTGGTCAGTTGCAGTACTTCAACTCTTTTTGGCAGATTACGGCCTGGGATGTTGAGATTGAAAGTTCACACGCTTTCGTAGAGCACTTTTCCGTACAGTTCAGCACTTCGAAGAGAACGGTACCTTTTGCAGCGGTATAATTGTAGCGTCAAGTGTAGTACTCATGTCAATCATAACACTATGCGTTTAAAGCCCGTGCTTGTTTTGTACAGTTTCGCATCCATGTCCACGCAAAAGTGTCAGGCTTAGACAATAACGGTCATGAACTGGGGTGCGAGTAAACTGTGCCAGTAAAAGATGTGTCATCGCAGGTTCAACATACTCCAGCGAGTTCTGTGGTGCAACTGGTTTCATCCTTGGACCCTGCTTCTCAATTGTACACCGTGCTGCAACGGTGAGGTTATGGAAGTCGCCTTCCAGGGCGCTGAACGTGGTCATTACAGGTGGCACGCGGGGGATCGGCCGAGCCATAGTTCGAGAGCACTTGCGTCACGGAGACAATGTATTTATCGTCTCGCGCTCTGAAAAGTCAGTGCGTGAGAATATTTCGGCTCTTCATCCACTAACCGAGTACCCTGGACAGCTCGGAGGTGTGAAGAATGCGCACTCCAATGAGCTTGTGCATAACCTTTTTCGGGAGTGCGTGTGATATCGTTTCAGTGTATGTACCAATGTCGTCACTTTTAGAGAATTAGATTCTGTTGTCTTTTGACTCAACATGAGATATCTTCGATAATTGAATTTATCCCTGTAAAACATGATCCGCGAGGAAGGAACATTTTTAGACTATTGAAGATCTTTCCTCCTTTCTTTGCTATCAATCTTTTCCTGTGGAGGACTTTTCACGGCTGGAGCAAAGTTGCATGCTGTAGATTTTGCACTGAAAGCCAATCAGTACCCTTGTCTATTATCAGGAATGCTCACAAGGCAGTGCTTGTTCCGCTTCAAATTTACTTTATTTGGAAAGGGTAAAGCAACTTCAGCTTTGCTACCACAGTTGCAAAACATGACCATATTGACTATTCACACTCGAGTCAACAGCTGTGATCTATCACATTTTTCCAGCAGTGTATATGAATGTGTGAACGTCTAAGAGGATGTCATTCTCTGTGGATGCCTCAGATCTGCACCTGTTCTTACACTGGAAGGTGTGTAATTGTGGCATCTTCAATGCCTAAGTCGCGCTCATGGCTCTACCCTCTTTGCAGGAGTAGCATGCGATGTATCGATTCCATCTGATGTGAACCGCCTTGCCAGCCTAGCTCAGAGCCATTTCCAGGATCAGAATATTGATGTGTGGATAAACAATGCTGGTGTGTCTGAATTCCCTTCCTTTTTAGCACAGTTCTTGACAGGAAAATTTCTCAAGGTTTTGCTCAGTTCACTGGCAGTTGTAAGCCTGTGAATGGAAGCAGTGGTACGTAATATGGCTTAAGATTATTGCTCAGCCAGCTGCATGGAGTTTCTCGTTCTCTTAGTGAAAGTTTCCTGACACCAGGTAGAATTGTTCAGGTGTGAGTGGAAGCTTCAAGTACTTCCTGGACAGTGACCCAGAGGATATTACATGTGTGACACACACTAATCTGCTTGGAGCATTGCTTTGTACCCGTGCTGCTGCTAAGGTTATGTCTAAGCAAGCACGAGTTGGTCACATCTTCAACATGGATGGAGCAGGTGACAAGTTCTCTAGACTTTTCTAGTGTCATGCTCGCTGATGTACCTGGTGCACATGATCACTAGTACTGCACAAGTGCACTTGTAGCTTTGTGACATTACTTCTTGCAGTACATGCTTACTGTGTAGCTAATTTGTTGAAGGTCTAATTGGTCAGCTCTCTTAGTGCTATGGTGCACCATCTGCAAGGTCTCTTGAGTACTTCATTCTAAGACTACAATCTTGCTACAATTTTGCTTGTTGTGTACGCTAACAATATTCCCAAGGTGCATGGAATCTCAAATCTTGTGCAGAGATCTTAAGATTCTGGTGTTTCTTTGTATTGCATCTCAATCTGCCAAGGCCTATTCAAAGTATTTTTGGACGAACTGAGAAACAAAATCTGTGATTTATATGGTGTCTCGCCTCACAGAGTACCTGTGGTTACAGGGGCAGATGGTGTAGCAACACCAAAATATGCTACTTATGGTGCAACCAAGGCTGGGATCGCCCACCTGATGGGAAGCATGTCTGCTGAGTGCAGAAACATGTCTAATGTTGCTGTCCATACTCTCTCCCCAGGAATGGTCCTTACTGATCTCATTTTGGATGGTGCCACTGAAAGAAATAAACAGGTATACATCCCACGTGCACTTCTTGCTGCCAGTCAAACTGTGCTTTGCAGTAAGTCAGGCTTTTTGAAACAGTCAACATTTCATTTTCAGTAAACAAAGTGTTTGTCTTGTCAAGCTGTTGGATACTGTGGCTTCATTCTGTCATTTGGCTGTGCCAAGTTGTGATGCAGTACTGTTGAATGAGACAGTATGTAATGCGTTGGTGCAGGTGTTTAATATTTTGTGTGAACAGCCTGAAGTTGTGGCCGCTTATTTGGTTCCCCGCACCCGCAGCGTGGCAGCACGTGCTGACACTGGAACTTACATCCGCTTCCTCACAGGTGACTCTTTTATTGCTATTTTTGCGGCTTATATGACAAGCATTATTTCCTATGACACACTCAGTACTAATTTTATTTTGTAGGGTTTGATGATTAATTCCTTAGTATTGGCCATTAACCTGCAGGTTTATTACTAGCATTTGCACAGGTGGTTAACAGAGGCTGTTGGGTAAACCCTGGCCGCAGACCAGTTGAGTGTTGGCTCTTTTACATGAGCCACGGGACAGGGATATAAAGAGTTGGCAACTTGGCATCTCATTAGGACTCGTGATGTT
Organism: Smithsoniella earleae; assembly: GCA_032356285.1. Lineage (NCBI taxonomy): Eukaryota > Viridiplantae > Chlorophyta > Ulvophyceae > Smithsoniella > Smithsoniella earleae. Next base: position 4,518 of record JAULKQ010004945.1, on the reverse strand, counting down.
AACCGCTGCTACCTTGTTCTTCAACTTAATCCAGTCAACCTACATATTTATTTTAGCGATTAGTTTTCTTCTATGTGTACTGTGGAAGGGGCTGGCAGCACATGGCTCATGTTGCCCAGAGCTTTGTCAGGGTTGCAACAGGAAATCTGGAGTGCAATTTTTATTCTGCAAGTTTTGCAGGATTCAAAGCACTCACGAAGTTCCTATCTGCGCCTCTCCTTCTCGGACGATACTTTACACCTGATGGCGAAATTGCTTATGATGTAGATGAATCAACAAGGCTTGATTCCAAGGCAACAGCAAGGGCAGTTAGTTCTAGTCGTACCAGGGGTGAGCAGCTACAATATGCCTATGCACTGTCTCTGTGCTTCACAGTGCTCGTGCTCTCCATTGACCCCAAGACTGTGCCATCCATAGATTTAAATGCTTTCCGTATCTGGCTGCCTGAAGCCCTCGTCACTGGAGTTCTTAATGTTCCTCATGTACTGGCTGGACATTTGCACTGGTGAGTGTTGTAACAGCTGTCAACAAGTATGCTGAGGGAGAAAAATTATGCCTTAATCCGGTACTAATTCTTAGAGTAGTAACGTTATGAGTTATCTGGCCTGTGATGTTCACCTACTGCAAACATCAGCTCTTGGTAGGAACTACGGAGCTGATTCCAGAGTATTTTTTGCATTGGATCGTGAGTGACCTTAGTTCAGGAGCATGGGCTTCTTCTGCCAGGATCATTCCACTCTTCGTGTGTAATCATCTAGTACAAGTTTGACTGCGGTGTTTGATTCTGAGAAATGTGATTTGCAGATTTTCAGCTCACTGTGTAGTGGTTGGGTGATGAAAATAGCTCAGTCAGAGTGGTTGAATGTAGTATGTCTTGAATTTATATTTTGAATAGTGCATTTCAAATAAAAACTTTTATGTAACGAGTCTAAGCTTTAAATGTTAGGTGCTTCATCTTAGTTTCCATGTTTGTCTTACTCCGGTGAATGGTTATCCTGCGTGAATGTGTAAAGTAGGGATGTATTTTTTCTTCACGGTATAAATACAACAATGACCTTAATTTTCATTGTCACATGTTTGCTATCAACATCTGAGGGGTTTGTTGTGGGATGAAACTTTGAGTAAAAACAAGACTATCGTGCACTGACACACCAAGTGTCGAAACAACCTGATATTATGGTGTGCGAGAATTCAACTTGATCTTTAATCTCCATTCAAAAATCAAGTGGTTTGAAAATCTTATGTGGTTCAACAACTCACCAACATGACTGGGAAAGAAGATGACAGGGAATTTACGAGCCGCCCTAGTCGGTGAACGTATATCTGGAAAAAAGGAGGTAACTTGCGTATAGTTGCTTCAGAGTGCTGCACAAACAAGGGTTTCAATTGTTTCGCGAGGAAGTATGGTGTCAGTGCATGAAGTTCACCAGATCCAAGATCTGGCGAATAAAAAGGACCTTAACACACCTCCAGCGTCATCAAACTTCAGGTTAAAAGCACTGAAACGCTTTAGAGCACGTAATTATTGGAAGATACGGGTGTGATCCACGCCCAACCCAAGGTGACACCTGCTTCGGACTCCGTTGCAACAGTTCTTGTCCTGTTTGAGACAAATCAGTGAACAAAGTTATACTGTTGGAGCCGTCTCTTGGAAGAGAGGATTTACTGCATCCATCGTCCGCACTTAACGTCGTAGAGCGAGCACCTTTCAGGCGCAAACTACCGTATGAGCCTCAATGATCTGCTTGGCATACAATACGGCCTTCATGAGCCAAGAGCTGGACTATGCATAAGCTTTATCTCCCATATTCGTTTTAGAACTTCAACGACCGCTTGAGTTTCACATCTGGTTGATCCCGGTGAGTGTTGCATCGTAAAGCGAGCAGGTTGGGCAACAGATGTATGCACACGTTTCATCACTCGACGGGAACTGATTATCTTCCAGCTGTCCAACTGGTTTTGGCGTACGGCTAATATTTCCCTACGACTATTGGTGTACGCACGACTGTCGAGGTGTCATGCATAACTCTTCTGGCCACGACCTGCTTGTGTAGAGCATCATTTGCTCAGCACTGTATTTTCATCTCTTGCAACTCTACCCCGCTCATTGTTTGAATATGTAGTGAAAACCCATTTCCTTGCATTAATAATTTGTTCTTGGTTGCTGGTTCAGGGATTTGCTTGTTTACCTACAGAACCTTCCCTTGGCGTATCCAGGGCATAGAATTGCATGAAAACTTTCGCGTTTGCTTTTCAAGCAACAGTTGAAACCAGCAAATTTAGATTGTTAAACGGTTCGAGTGTCCCCGTTTTGGAGAATCGGGGACGAATGGGTACCGAAGGATTATATAAGCCCGCATTTGTCGACCTCGCCTTCGACAAAGACTCTAATTTTTTCGCAGAAACCATATCTAGTTGGAAGGAAGTTTACGATGTGCGTTTTTTCTTATGTTTCTTGGAGTCAATTACAGTAAGGACTGGCTTGGAAACAATCTGATTGCAGAAAAGACCTGACCCAACGACTCATGTGGTTACGAGACTTTTCTATCCAAGCAAGCAAGAGAGCCCTGAGCGTCGAGTAGCGTTCATGCCCCATTTCAATTATGCGTATGGGTTCGCAAAGTTCCTCACTGCGCCATACTCTAAAGGATGGTACGGCCCCTTAGAATGCATCTCCAAATGCTACTCAATCACGCAAAAGCACAAGTTATCAAGAATTGAATTTTTATGCTTATGGGGAAGGGCAACCTGTGATTGTAGTCAACGGTCAGTGACTACAGTCAGTGAACCCGGAGAACTTGCTCCATGTAGTCCACGTGAATGTGTAACCTGGTACTCAAGCATTACGAGCCTTATTATAAGCTTGCATAAAGCACTTCGCATAAAGTAAATATGCTATCTTTAAGAATATAATCTGCCAACAACATCTGCGGTTCAATTCCTCATTTCCGTCGCTTAGGTCGAAGTACTTGTAAGCGCGATGCACTCCTTGCTCACGAGCAACGTGCTTGTACACCACTCTGAGCAGCAATACCACATCCTTTCACGCCATAGCATGGTAAATTACTTGCTTGTCTACATGTTGAACTCGAAATGGTTGTATGATGGACATGTGCGCATAATGTTTTCTAGTACACCTTGCTTTTCTTTCTGCTGTACTTACAACTTCTTCCTGTCAACTTCTTCTTCTTAAACATACAACTATGTGAACCCAGACTTTGAAACTTATTGCGCCAATAATATCGACAGTATTACCCAGAGTTTGGAGGGTATCTGAGCGCAAGCAAGAAGCTGAAGCGCACAGGATCTCTCGTAGGTCCATCCAACCCACTTCTGGCATTGTATGCACGTATCATCTTACTCTCAACTGTCGATTTTTCTTCAATATCGTTTATTTTGCTGTTGGTACAGGTGGGGAGGGATTTTGCGTTACTTCGTTGCATCAGTGGTCTACACAATGGCCCGCATAGAAAAACTTCCAGCTACTCATGGTAGCAAGTTGGCAGATATCAACAAACTACCAGTGATCATAATGTCACATGGTATTGGCGCAAACAGGCTCATTTACTCGTCGTTCGCTTCGTTCTTCGCATCGCATGGTTTCATTGTGGCTGTACTGGAGCACACAGACGGCCTCGGAAGCTCAGCGAAGCCTTCAGGAAGCAGGTACAGGCTTACGAATACTTGACGCTGTGTCAAGATAAAAATTTATACAACGAGAACGATGGTGCCTGTGTGGGTAGAAGGAATTCACGCCTTTCTTTTGTCGTCTTTTAGTGATGGGCTCAAATCTACAGTTTTTTGCAGTACTATTTCCGACGCAAAAAAGTTATCCGACGCGGTGCCTTATTACGTATTCCTAACTGAAGTTGATACACATCTTAACACTTGTGCCCGAGTCGCGGACTTGACAATCCGCTAGAGTAGGACTTAAATATACGACAGCGCTCCAGACTAATCGTTCGGCACAACTGGCAAGTTAAAAAACTTGAATTATGGATACGTAATATGACTGGGCGTCGGATACTTTTGCGCATGTGACGGGAAGAATACTTTTACCAGGGACCTCAGTGTGGTGTACAAATAGGGTCCCTCGAAGAATGCTGCAAAAAACTGTAGTTTGAATTTCGGTTGTTTCAATCGGCACCGTGTTGCAACGTGCCAGGAAAACATCAGCTCAGCTTTGTTCAAACTGGATAGACGTTGAGTAGCTTCGGGGTCTTACGGAAATATATGAAAGATACATGTACAAATTTCAAACGTAGTATTTTCACATCTTAGGTATCTGCACATTGGCCGCCTCAAGCATCGCATGTCCAATTGTGAACCCTTGGCCCGACGTTAGAGCATCGCGTAATAAAGATCGAAAAGGATGCTGCACGTTATTCTGGGGTTCCCTGGTCGCCTAGCTGACTGTTGCAGGTGGTGTACGTAGCTGGACTGTAGCACGAGTTTTTTAGAATTTGTCGGCTGCTAGCAAATGCTGGGTTGATGATGCGAGAGCAACTGGGGTTTACA
>JAULKQ010004934.1:0-15085 GCA_032356285.1 Smithsoniella earleae | reverse complement strand
TGAGCTCTGCTTGGTATTAATCTGCATGAGTGGTTAACCGGGCTGTGGGGAAGGGCATTCGCAGTCCTCTACTATCTGGAATAAATTTCTAGGGATTATCTGGTAACCATTACCAATTATTCCCAACTAGGACGGCTATGAGCGACCAGCATCGGCGACGATCTTAAAACCTGAGCATGCTCTGTTGTGCAGCGTCCTGCGGTGCTCTCGCAGCTGGGATGTCGAAGCAGCTTCCAACGCTGATGAGCAGCATCAGTTGCATGCACCTGGCATGCCAGCTGAAGACTGCCCTCGACATGTCCCCCAGTGTACCGTGCTGTGACACAAGCGACGTGTCAGGGGACTGGGACAATCTGGCCGGTGATACAAGTGACAGCTCTGCCGGCGCTCTGGACCACCTGAGCGAAAACGAGGTCCGTCCATGTGCTCTCCCTGGCTGCAGGCTTCAAGCCACAGGCGCTTTTGTGTTGCGATCGGCGGCCAATTTTTATTTTCGCCGGTTTTGGGCCACGGGTGCAAAAATCAGTCGTCCGACCGCTGCAAAGTAGCATGTATATCTGTTATGGTTGTGCGGACATTGTGTCTGTTTGGCGTGCAGTGGCCTGTCCAGTGCTGCACGCTGCACGTCTGCCTGTCCTGCCTCCTTTCAGCAACAGCTGCAGCAGGGGCCGGGGCTCGATCCAAGTGTATCGCCCACCTGTTGTGTCTCCAGCGTATCGCTGCACTGGAAGCAGCAAGCCATGCAGCCATCGCCATGCTATCAAACTTAGCACGCGCATCAACACACCCGCTGGTGGACTCCACTGCAGCCGCCCCCAGCCACACGTTCAACCCCGAAACTTGCATCGCATACCAGTCCCAGATGCCACAGTCGCAGCGCACTGCACCACCGCCCGATGCAGCAGCAGTCCAGCAGGCCGCATCCATAGCCATCACCAGTGTCCTCGGCCCCCTGGCCGAAGTCATGGACTCTGAGCTCCCGGCACAGGCCGGCGTCTCCCAGGACACGCCCCACGTCCACGTCTCGCTGTCCGTCACCGGAGAGGATGGTTACCAGTGCGTCCGTGCCCGGCTCCTCCCCGCGGGAGTGCCGACGGCGTCGGAGATCGCGCTTGCCTGTCCCGGGGCCCCCGGGTGGAAGGCCGCCCCCACCATGCATGGTAGCATCGGCGAGGAGTCGGTCATGGTTTCCGGGAATGAGTCACCTGTAGCCTCGCGTAGGGTCCAGGCGGCCCGTGTGGAGCTGATCCGCATCCTCCGGCGCCCCGGCCTGTGGCAGGGCCCTTTGAACATGCTCCGCCCCGAGGCTCTTTCCTCTGTTTCCAGCCTCCTCGTATCCCCCCAGGCACTGCATGATATCTTCACAGGCACGCTCGCTGATTTCCAGACCTAAAACACCCTCCCGGGGTTTTTCATCTGCACGTGTGGCTACAGGGGGCCTGGAAATACGCCTGGTTTGTTGTGCAGTGCGGAAGGAGACGAGCAGGGAGGGCAGGCCGCCTGTCTGTGGCGTAGGGGTCGACGAATCCGAGGTTGCCGCCCGCATTATTTGGCCTTTCGATTTGCTATCAGTGGCTGTGGAGGTGACAGCGGGGTGCTCAGATACAATACTTAGTGCCGCAGAGAGCAATGGTTGCTGGCCTATGCACACGCCGAGGATTGGGCTGCTGGATGATTTGAGCGACAGCTTCGGGTCTGTTCGTACCTCTGGTGAGGCTGAGTGGCGCCCTGCTGGTAAGGGAGCTGCTGAGGTGGCTACGGCTGCAGAAGTCAAGCATTTGAAGCTGGGGGAGGGGTTGGAGTCGGAGATGGCGTATGGCAGCGCACGTAGCACTGGAACAGAGTCTGACAGTGGTAGCAGTGATGAGGACGGAGATGAAGTGGGGGAGATGGCTTGGGGGGAGTTGCATGTGGAGCATGATGTTGATGGGTCGTCCCTGGGCGGGCTTGCTTCGCTGCCTAGTGTTGGGTTGGGAAATCCCGGGCCTGTGTCCCCTCAGATGCAACATAGTAGCCATAGCTCGAGTTTGAGCCTGTCTTCTGGTGGGAATGCGGTTGGCTCGAAGCATGGGGTTGGTGGCAGGGGTGGGGGGTTGAATCCTAGTTCGTCTGTTGTTGAGTTGGTGACGTCAGGATCCCTTGTAAGTGCGCGGAGTTCGTTCCTGCCTGCGTTGTCAGTGTCAAAGTCGCCGAGTTTGAGCCGTTCTTCATGGGTTAGTAGTGAGTCGCAGCCTGGCTCTCGGGTGGACGTTGGCCCGCTCGGTATTGGTGGTGCCCAGATTCGAAAAGCTGTTTCTCATGGCATTGTTCAGCCGGGGCTCCGGACGCCGAGGTCGGTGCTGCATGCTTGCTTCTGTGCGCCATTGAAGGAGGATGGAAGCCGGAAGGTCGGTGGGGGCTGTGATTAGTGTGTTTTAGTGGTGGTTTTTCGCATGTTGCTGCCCTCTGCGTTACAGGGGCTTGGTGTATCGGTACTGTTGAGTAGGATGCGTGGTTGTATAGTGGATTGTAAAGATAGTGTCCTGGCACATGTGTTGTGTGGAACATGACGGTGTGCATGGACGGCATGCATGCGTGAGTGTACGAGACTTGTGGGAGTCGATGGTTGTGATCTAAGCGCGGTGTTTTTGGGTGACGAGACACTTGCTGGTGGTGGAATTGTTGTTCGAGACTGGATTATGCGAATGTGGAGTTGGTTTCCTCGTTTGCCGAGTTTGGTTTGTTCGAGCTCATGAGGGGGAGTTTGGCCGTGCTGCTGTTCATGTGGTATTGTTTGCCTTACTTCTTTCCGGCTTCACTCGTCCACTGATGATATGCTCGGACATGTTGGCGTCTGTTTCAGGCAGGTTGTGGAGTTTTAGGCCGTGTAAAGTCGGCTGAACAGGATTGTTTTCCAGCAACCTACGGCAGCTGTGCTTTCTCCATTTATGTGGACTATTTGTGTGCAATTCGGAGTGGCTTCTGTTTTCTGCTCTGATGCTGTTTCCATTTCGCCTCCTTTCGCGTGCTTAGTTCAGTTTCTGTCGACCTTGAATGTAAATCCTGAAACACGTAACTTCGGTTGCCCAATGTGGTGCCTACCGTTGTTGAGATGGAGTGAATATTGGGTGGCTGTTGTCGTTTGGACTTAATTACAGTCCGGGAGGCATGTGCACTAGGCAATCGAAAACTTAAGATTTTGGACAATTCAACTGAACTTTGCAATGGCCCAGGTTGACCTTTCTTATTGAACGATGCATAATTTGCCACATGTGGTCCCAGCTAATTCAAGAGCCAAGAAACGCTTTAGAGAAAGCTCTGTTTCAGGTTTTCCCAAAATCTTTCGAAGGGAGAAGGGAGTCTTTCTGTGCAGGCCTCAACATCAATCCTTGGCTGCTAGATTTGCTGAAAGTTTTGATACCTGCTTCGTCCCTGTGGCTTCCTACATGCTGCCCCCATCACCCCAGAGAGCCCACGGAGACACATCATTCGCACGCAGACAGCTGTGTTGATGTATACAAGCAACTCATTTCACAGAGCGTGACTAAACCATATTTTGAGTCATGTACCTCTGTACTTCACAGGCCTGCCAGAGCACACAACAGGCAGTAGACACGACTGTAATTTTCTACTGATTTATCACAAGTGGTGACACGCACCCGTGTTAGAAATTGCACTCTGCAAGTTCCCTCGCAAATCGATGAGCTGTGACACTAGCTTGATGCACCATGGAGACGTCTGAAGTAAAAACGCCATTGACGGTCATCACAAATACATCATCCTGCTCTCATGTCTTTCTCAAACCTGGCTGGGTGTTGGAGAGGTGACAGTTATGTCAACCTCTGGTACTATTGTAAGCCCGGCCTACTGGAGAGTCAACTATCACAAGAACTGGAGATCAGCTAATGTAGGAATGTCGATGTAATTGAGCTTGCCAACGAATAGTTTAGTCACGCGTTACGAAATACGAAATCACACTGCCGTGCTATGTACCACTGTGGATATAATATCCGAAAGCCATTGGGTCTTGGGTATTCCTCGCAGTATGCGCTCACCCGTGACAATGGCTTCAGCTGAACAGGGCCAGTGCGGTGAGAGTGAGTTTCAGACCCACTCCTCTTCTACTTGTGCAAAAATGTGCGTTCTTCAGATAGTCGTACCTGAATGGATTTGGTGGTCTTCCAACAATGGTGCCCGAGGTAGTGAGCTGAATGTACCTTGTCTGGGGGAAAATTTTCAGTTTGTACGCGAATGTATCGCCGTGTGAGAGTAAACACTCTACCGGAGGATTTCTGTCCAGGGGAAGAAATGCCATGATACTTTACAGATGACGGTCTACGATGTCGGCAATATGTAGTGGTGCCTATGCAGAAAGGTTGGTTAGCGATCTTCCACCACGGAAGCCGCAGTAGCTTTCTCTCCTGTATTCTTGGACTCTTTCTGTGCGCTGCTGGATGTCTCGCCATGCGAAGATCGGCTTGTCACCGTTCGCACCTTGAATACAAATCACCTCACGTCTCACGCACAATTGTTCGTTGTGTCATTTCTACAAAATGGCAAAGTAATTCATTTCCCTATTCGCATGATTCTTATGACAACCACCGTTTTCAACCGGTATCAAACAGGCAATTACGTTCTCTTCGTCAATATCATATCTTCAACAAAAATATACACCTCATTTGATAGACGTAAATGAGTTATCTGAAAGACCCAAGATGCCCAATCACAACCTGTTAGATACTCGGGGAAATTTTGAAGATTGATCATCCACGTCAATATCAACTTAGTCGTGTTATGCAGCACCATCAAACTGTCATAGAATTAAAAATTGCTTAGCTCGTACGTATTAATAGGTAGCAATCTTTGCAACGTGTACTTACTGACTTGCGTTACAATTCAACTTTCAACAGACACAACCATATGCTCAGGACCGGTATTCACTCCATCCACTCGTTCGACTTGACATAAGCAGAATGTTCATGACAGTTTCAAAACGACGGACACATCCATTCTCGTGCATATTTGTCGTCAAAGGTGCATTCTTATTCTCTCCAATGATTGTTTTATATTTTCTGTCGAGTACTAAGCGAGGCAGAACGACCAGGTATTAATCTCATTTGTTCCAAAAATAAGCACGGGCTACTTGTACATGTAAGTACGTGTCCACTAATTTGTTGTCATAAGATATCAGCCACAACTATTGTCTGAAGCCTCCAGCCACGCGTTCATAACAAGTTATAACTAATAGTATGGAAAAAACATTTGGCATCCCGACAATTGAAAAAAAAAAAAAAAGACTAATGTTCCTAGATGTCGGGGATACCAAGTATTTGACAATGTACTCTTCTCAGATACCCACAACACCAAGTCACACAACCACGAATGGCATGTCATATTGTCGAGTGGCACTGGCCCATTGCATCTGTTGATGTTTGCTTCGCGTGCTTTTCATCTGAGGCCTTCTCCCCATGAACATGTTGACCAGATGCTGCTAGCCTGCAAATCAATCCGCCCTTCGGTATCACGTAAAACGACAATAACTTCTAGTGCTCCGACCCTTATGGCTTCTGTGTAAAAAAAAGACGCCCAAACGTGCTACAGTTTAAAGAACAAACCCAACTTTCTGTAAGACTTGTAACAGCAATGGATGAACCTTTTGAGCTCTAAACCGAGCTCGACTGTAAGCATATTCGCTCGAAAACCCCAGACCGAATGGGATTGTATTGCATCCGCAAATAAATCTCCAAAACCAATGGAAAACATATCAGATGTCTTATCTTGAGAAAATGCTTCGTTTGCGTACCATGACAGAATTGCTGCCTCCACAATGGACATTACGTTCACGAACATCTGGTGGTGCCTAGCTGGCAGCAGAGTGAAGTTCAGATACTGCACCGGAGTCCAGATGAGAGCTTCGGCTCCTACCATTTGAACGAAATGCTCTTTGTACACGCTAGGAAGTTCCTGCAAAGTATCAGGAGCGCCTTGAGAAAGTACGTTCGGGGATTAGGACAGCGAGTGCACTAATGGCGGTGTACAACCCTGGGTAGTCAAGAACAACAAGTCACTGCGACCGCGCTCTGGGCAGCAGGAGAATAATTAAACAAGCAGCCACTTTGAGTGCCACACTCGCAACGGGCGAAACTGCCAGAAATGTGTCCAAGATAGCAGCGCAGCCACGTGAAGTGGACCGAAAATTAGAGCGTCTGCGGCCAATTTTGCGGACACCATTTGCCACGAGGACATTCGGAGAGTTCTAGTCGTGAGTATGTGGAGATGGCGATACCATGTGTGACCAAAATTAGATAGCAGCGGTCCATATGAAGAGTAGATTGCCAGTTCCCTCCAATCAATCCGATCCTGCGCCAAGGCTCCAATTAAGGAACATTTTGAAGCTTATGTGATTCTCATATCATCTATTGCATCATGGTGCGTGAAAGGTTGCCCATCTTGGGCAATAAACATCCCAATGATGTCCACGGCGCACCTGTCCTGATCTGTAAGTCTGTGTCAGACTGTTTCCTATTGACCTGAAAAATCATGAGAAAATTTCAAGCACTCTGGCGTCGGTGGTTGTGTTGGGAGTCTTCTCTTCAGGGGGTAGCTGATGTGGTAAACAGTTGTGCAAGCTGGAACTGCGTACCAAGTCAAGATTCCAGCACAAGACTGCACTGCAACCGGATGAGATGCAGACAGTTTAGAATATGACTGCAGGGCACCGCTAAGTCCACGCACGAGCACCCGATACATCAGAACGGTGTGTCGCTTACAGTGAACCTGCCCAACTAAGCTCCGCAGCAGCAGAGAAGAAGCACTTACTTAGTCTGACATGATGATTGATATTTCACGTGTAAATATAGAAGAAATCGTAGAGCTGAACAATAATGCAACTAGGTACTTGTCAGCGCCTCACGCACCAGACGCGGTGCGAATTGAAGAGATATTCTGACGATATGTCGGCCAACCGTACGGCTGAGATAGTAGAACAACGGTTTTTTAGTCTATGTTTCTGCTGTCTTTGAAGGTGCCGCTACAAAAGGCTTTCCTGGTACTGTCCAACACTGTGCGTCGACAGGTACATGGAATCCATATTTGTCCGCGGCCTAAATCACTTTCTCACATGTCAAGATAGAGCTAGATAAACCAAGTCATTCGTGACCACAAATCAAGAATCCTACTTAAATTTTCGTGAAAGAAACGCTTTCAGTGCCTTCACGTACAATGTTGGGTTTCACTGTGGCATTCAAGGCGTTTTCTGTTCAACAAAGTACAGCGTGCCGTCGTGAAGATACCAGCACAGTATTGAATTCAGAATAGTCAGTGGGCATTGGCCGGACCTCCGCGGATGCGATTCCCGCTTTCTAAAAATGGAATGAGCACGCATGAGCTCGAAAGTCCAAACGAAGGATAGCACGCATTTCAAGCTCCAAAAATATTTGAGAGTCATACTTCTCACTTATTTGTTGTCAAATTCGTTTAAGGGTGCACGAGCAACCGCTAGCAGAGCTTGATAACCTTCATTTAGTTTCTCACGTGAGTGAGAGCTCATGAGAAATCTCAACGCGTTTTCCTTGTGTGGACGCCCCTTCACACGCAACTGTACCAAACATTAATCCTGGATATTTTATTACAGTTTTCTATCGTGCAAATCCTTGTGCTTGAGGGCGCATGTACGGTGTTACCATAGCGTCAGAAAGTTTACCATTCTTAGTTCTAAAATCAGTTTGAAATTGCATCCTCGAAACTGACGTACTCCCCTTCATTTGAAGCTCCGTAACCTACATAGTCGATTGAGGTCAAGAAACATGTAGCTCTGAAATAGCTTCCTGCGTAACTTGTTGCTGTCTCAAGTGCTGCCATCATGCTTGTCAAGACAAGGATTTCTCTGTGCCACTCAAGGCACAGGAGGAACATACCTGGGAGTTAAGCCAGCGAATCATTTGCTCATTACCTTCTAGCACTTGTTTGCAGTCAGATAGTTTTGTTTTTAACTCAGAATTACTTGCCTGTTCTTTCTCCAGTTCACTGGTACAAGAGTCGAGCTGCTTTCTTAGTTCACCAACTTCCCAGTTTGTCTCTTCAACTGCCTTTTCATTCTTTAAAATTTCTTCTTCCTACAGAGCAACTAGAGAAATTAATTGTACAACAGCTGAGGCTTTGCAAAATTATCAGCTCAAATCACAAGTTTCATACCTGCTTGATGATAATAGACTGCTTTCTCTTAAGTTTCTCTCCACATTTTTGCAGTGCCTGTGTAAATTGAGCAATAATACTATTCCCCTTTGCTATTTGGTCAACAGCATCTTGTTCACGGAACCCATGCTCAGCTGCAGACTGTGTTAGCTTGTCGCACAAATTTTTCATCTGAATCGTCTCACACTCCATCTCCTGAACTACATCCATAGTGTAAAAGAAAAAAAAGCAAAGAATTAACAAAGCTCAAGCCCAAAGAATCGTCCAAAATCAGTACAAGAAGCTCGAAATTTCGCTTGTCTCCGATGATAAGCTGCTCTGAGCGATTGACCAAGTGTGGATCCGATGCTCAAACTCTTACGTGGCAACGTTCAATCGTATGAAACTGTAGAAACTGAAATGATGCTTCAATTTTTCATAAGTTGAAGTAACCAATAATATTTGTACTCGTACTTGTAGATAACGACACAGACAAGCTAAATGTAGCACGTGGTTTGAATAGTGTTTGTAGGGCGCAGTAAGAAACTGGGTTAGAGATAATTGCCACGATGTTCTGATGCTTGTAAACTTACTTGTATTCGTTGGCGCTGCTCTGCTATTGTCTTGTCTCGTAAGCTGACTTTCTCGAGGCTTGCATTCAGCTGGGATTGCGCGCTAGCCAAGTTGCTGCGTAGCTCTGAAGCTTCGCTGCAGAAGCATTGAATATATTAAGATATACATGAATAATTTCTGAGAATTGTGTTGAGGGAGCAGGCATTAGTTCGTACTTGCTGGTGTTCAATAACGCCTCCTTCAACTTCCCGCCCTCATTCTTAACCTCGAGATGAGATTCCTCCATGCGCGCTAGATGCCGCTGGCACTCCTTGAGTTCTAGAGCTATGGAGCTGTTTTGCTGCATCAGACTCGCATTCTGATCTGTAAGCTGCTGCAGACGTAGCTTCAACTGCTCAGTCTCGCTGCTATGATACTCCTGTAGCTGAGCCTTCTCCCTGAACGAATTAAATATATGCCTTGAAAAAAACAAAGTTATACAGTGAGAAACAGATATGCGAACCGGGAGTTCTGCGAGCGTACATATCGAAAGCGCGTAGTAGTTCTTCACGCTGCACCACCCTTTCTTGCCTAAAGCTCGTTTGAATGTCATTTACAGTCCTCTCTGCCTGCGATATCGCTTCCTGTTGCTTAGATTCAGCTTCTTCGGCGCGCTTCACGGCAGCTTCGTGCTGTTGAGTTGTCGACGACAGCTCTGAACATTTTGAATTTAGCTCGGACTGTAAGTTGTCCCGCTGCTCCCGCATTTCTGTGAGACGAAAGGCTAAGAAAGATTTTATTGCTGCGTCCGTTCCGGGACGAAAGCACAAATTAATGTGCGGCACCTGGTTGAAGTCGTTGGTTTCAACCACTTTGAAAACAGACTCTGCGGTACCAGCAGATAGCACTGCTTGGAAAGATGGCGAAGTTTGGTTGAAACACTCTACACATCTTCTCAAGAGCTGGATTATTTTGTCTGAAAAGGCTGTGAAATCAACAAGGATTCCCTGCTCCGACTTCAGCGTTTGAAAATCATCTTCGCTTACTTCTAGAGTATGTAAAAGGAACAAATCCTTTTCACTGAAGAGATGCATTCTCACTACTCGTAATGAGTGGCTTTGTCGTGTGTGGCCGAACAATAATCGAGTGCTTAAACGCTCAATTTTATCCTCCCGGCCAGGGCGTTGCACAAGAACAGGAATGACATCCCAGAAAATACTCCGTAGATTAGAAGAATCGGTTTCTTTACTGCAGTCGTACGATTCCATGCTTTAGACAGACGCAACTCCGCCTCAACTAGTACGGACAACGCAGGATTGATGACGCAAAGAGGATGGTTTTCGCATCTAACCACATAACGGCAGGTCCTGCGTACTCAAAAAATTTCAAACCTGGGCTGAAACTTCCGTTGTTTACCATTCCCGTGTTCACCAGTAGCGATGGGAAATCGTCGTTCAATTTGCCGTGAAGTGCACATTCGCGAACATTCTGCCAGTTTGAGTTGTGTTCCCCAATCGTTCAATGGTACATCCTGCGATCATCGAGCAACAACACCGATATTAAATATCAAAATCATTACACAGTTGTGTTCACTTTGTATCTGAATTTCACTGAAATTCTCACAACATACTGTACTTCTACAAGCCGTGGCGGGATTCGTCCAGCTCCGGCGCACACCAGCTCGCGGTGTAACTCAGCAGAGTAATAATCAAGATCACTCGGCTATTCGCCTCCTGGAAAGTTTCTCGCACTGAAAGGGACAACTGTACGTCTAGATGACAACCACTCTTGGGCGCACAATCGCTGGGAAGACAAAATCTTGCGTTTGCCTCTTCAATACAACAATTTTCCGCGAGTCTCGAACTTCGAGATTATATGTAATGACTGCCGAACCATGAGTCGCTATGGCACATTGTTTGCGGAGTCCTTCAGTTGCCCAATATGTCATAGGTGCAGCAGCTACTGGGGCTTCCTGTCGAACTTACTCTTGTATCGCCTAGACTAAGATGAATAATAATGGGCTAAGAAGAAGCCTCGTCACTTGGTGGTAGTGGTACTTTCGAGTGGATTCTGGGGAGCTTCTTGGCGTAGAAGCAAGCGGAGATGCCAACAGTCACTCTTGCACCAAATCTATATCATCGAAAATTTGTTGCGCGGGTCTGACTCTCACCATGGCATATCCCTTTTCTTCACATTTTTCTGTACATCGAGGCAACATGGTCCTATTTTGCAAGACCTTAAACTGCTGGCATTATTTATACTTAATCAAACACGTTGAGGTACTTCGGGATAAATCTAAATGGTGCAATTTAGAATGGTGAGAAACACTATTAAACAGGAACGGCGTGGATTGTTTCTCTTCAAACATGTCACGAGAAATAGGAAGCCTGGATCGAGAAACTTTACCTTCAAGGAGCAAACGCTGCGTCTCGCCCTCGGGACAGCACACGACTGCTGCACCACCGCTACCGCAAAATTTAGCACCTGCACCTACACTTTGAGCCGTCAGGACCATATCCAAAGTGTTGTTGCAGAGACATCCGTCCCCGTACAGTTGCCTTCGTATGGCGACGTTCTCGCTCATCATTTCTCCAAGCTCTTGGGCCGTCACACTATCTCCCCCAAGCAGCTTCTCCCTGCATAAGATCATCCTTATGCATAAGAAAGGACACGCAAAACCACTTCTTAAGCAATTGCTGCACGCCACTCAAGATGCAACCATGCATGCTAGTCAGCCATACAATTTTGGCTCATTATGGACATCATGCAAGCTTATTATACTGCATTATGATGAAGATGCAGTAGATGTGCGCACGATAGAGAAGAAGCCATGTTGGCAAGCTGCTGCATTCCCTGAGTGACTTCACTGTCGCCGTTCAAGAATCGCTGCTTCACTGGGGCATGAATTTTACCACTTTCCTGTCCTGCTGTGTTCTTGGAGAAAATTATGTACAGCGGTGGCAAAGCATCAGCCGGCAAGTACTTAAAGACTGGATCATTGGCTTTGTAAGATTTCTCCCGAGCTGTGTCCTGAGAACCAACTACTGCTGTATTGTGACTCCGCTGCTTGCTAGTGTCAAGATAGATGACGCCACCAAATACCTGCGCCGTCAAACTAGTGTGTATATTGCACCCTATGGGCAAGTGTAGCAATATAAGAGAGTGATCGCAAGAGTTGGGCGAGACCACAAATTATTTTAGCATTAGTATTCAGCATTCAACTGGAGACATGTAAAGCTTCTGAGAGTAGCTAAAATTGAGCGTACGTCGTAATTAATAGTAACAGCAACCTTGTGATTAGCACAGTAAAGTATGGCAGAGCATACTGAGGACTGTTGTACCTGAGACGCCCGATCCATTATACCACCAGTGATACCAAGTTCCTCAGTTTCTACATCTAAAACGAATTGTGGTCTTTCCAGGACAGGCCAAGTTGTTGACAGGCCATGCCAGTATAACAAGCAATTAAAGGCCCCACATATGATTGCTGATGACCCTGAAAGCCCAGCCTGGCGTGGTATGTTTGTGTCGTAAGCTATTTTAAATGGTTTTGCTGACAGTTTCCATCCTTTCAGTGTACATTGCTGCCAGAAGTAACTGCACGTTGCCTGCACGAAGAAAGATTCTATTAGCTGGTTCTACATAAGATACTTCATGCCCTGAATATGCTAATTCATCAACATTATTTTACTACATAGTACAAGTTTGCAGATATTGGGCTGTAAGTAATTAATTATCAGCAAAGTGTCCAAGTGGGGACCACTTCATTTCCGACACCAGGCCACTTCCACGTATCTTACCAGGAGCAGCCGACGACCACCATAGTAGCCATATATTGTAGTGTAGTCTCTGAGGGACTGAAAATCAGGAAACTGGTTTGCGTCGTGCCAGGGATGAGCTCCTATTATTACAACATCGCTCGGCTCAATAGTTACAGATGCATGAAAATTCTCCACGCTAACGGCGATGGCTGCACCATTCATCCCATCTGAAGGGTTTCCTAACAATCCTATCCTTGAAAACACTGTAGATGTGTACGGTTTCATATCTGTTACAGAAATCGAGATTCACTACGGCGTTAATGGCAGTGTCCCTAAGTGCGAAGAACATTCAAACAGGATCTTGGAACAGTCATAAATCGAGGATGCCAATAGAAAATAGTTATCTGTTCTTGCTTGTGGGTGTGATTAGCTGCCAACGCGCTATTGCATCCTGTGGATAAATAAATAAATGTCCGGTGTTTGACATAGAAACAGCAGATTCAGATAGATTCCATTACGTGGGGCCAGCTCGGATAACCGAAGAGCGCCAATTAGACTTGAAGAACCGCAGTACGCAGTGGACATTGAGGGTAAATTGATTGCGCAACTAGTTGAAACCAGTGTATGTCTTCCAGTTGTTTTTGAATCGATGTAGCGTCAATGAGGGTGACGAGGCCGCGAGGTCGTACCTGCGTATCAAATTTCAAATTTTTTTTGACAAGTTTGAGTGACAGGGTATAGCTCATGCAGCCTACAAGCCTGAACTACAAAGTGATCATAGGCTGCAATTTCTGGACCTATTTACGTACGTCGTTGGTTTATTTGGGTGTGGATACGTCGGAAAGATGGCTACTGAGAGTCCATAAGACGTGCTTTGCTAGTTTTGCGCTTTGATAAGGTTGTGCAAGATTTGTAGGGTTCATAAGGAATACCTAAAACATGAAAAAAATCCACAATTATGCTGTAAGCGCACTCTTATAGACTGGTTCGGCTCAACTACGGCTCAATAGAGACACGCGTACCCCATGGGAGTCCCCCCCAATATTCCTTTTTTTTTCGCTACACGACAATACTACCACAGTGGGCATCTTCTCATGCGTCAGCAAATTCTAACCACACAAAAGATATACTCTTCATGCTTCGTATAGAACAGATTTCTTTCCCCGCAAATGAAGGGAAGCAAACAGATTCCGAGTCGACTGCCTCATGTTGCCTTACGTACACTTGGTTAATGAGAGCACTCAAGCAAAAATCGTGCATCATTTAAAAAATGACCCGTACAACGATACTCTCTGCGATACAACAGGTCAAGAATTGTCACTTTCATGCGTTATGTCCAAAATTACCGCGTTTCAGTCACTAGGTACGGTGTGATGTAGACGTATCTGGACACCCTTTGTGTGTTAAGAGAACAGGGCGCATATCACGGCATAAACACGCACGGCAGCTTAATCTTTGTAACGCAAGAGTAACTCTTGACGTTTGCAGACGGCAAAAGTACGAGTTGGTGCATGAAAGAGCAATGGCAGAGTCCGCGATGCCAGGCACCTCAAGCACGCCCACGCAATCGGCGTAATGTGCCGATGTATACCGCACACAACCTATGGATTCACAAGAACGTATTTTTCCAAGACTACTTGTGCGGCGTGAAACACTTACATCGTATCCTACGTCTTGCAATTCTGGCCTAAATTGCGGCTTCGCAGTTGTTGATACAGCCGCTGAGTGGTTCAGTGAAGCCACGAATGAGCATCTCAGACCTCAAACACATACTGGTGAATTTACATTGATCTCATGACTTCATTCTGATTAGCTCCCGGGCGTGTCTGAACGAAACTGCGTTTTTGCGTTGCTTTCATGTTGATAGCTGCAGACGTACAGCTTCATCCGTCACCAACCGCAGTAAGTAGTCAAATAAATAAGTAAGTAAATAGCTCAAGCTATGAGCATATTTTATGGAGTACCGGCAACAGACG
Source organism: Smithsoniella earleae (assembly GCA_032356285.1). NCBI lineage: Eukaryota > Viridiplantae > Chlorophyta > Ulvophyceae > Smithsoniella > Smithsoniella earleae. The sequence continues at coordinate 645 of JAULKQ010004934.1, read as the reverse complement.
GGAATTTGGCGGAGTTAAATGCACAGTGTCACAACTTGAGAAGGACGCTCGTTTGGTTTCAGAACCACCCATACAAGCCATGAGCGATGAAAACTAAAGTGTATGAGCATATAGTTTTACACCATTTGCATGGAATGATGCGCCACTTATGAGAATTGAATGTTTCGCTAGGACAGTTGAGTTCGAAAGTCCTTCAACATTTAAACGCTTCGGCCCAGAGAGCCATGCAGCGCATGCCAGCACGAGCTCGGCGTAAAGGTAGGCTCCAGAATCTCAGCAAGATCCCTCCATTAATGCATGTAAATGATTTGCACTCATCTGCTGGACGTAGCGACATACGGAAACGAGCGAGTGGACCCAAGCGAGTACAAGCAACCAAAGCGAATCTCGAGCTCCGAACGTGGTCGGTGACATGATTCAAATATAGCTGTTATCGAGTAGCTATGGTTGTGGCTGGGCCTATTTTGTAAGTTTCATACTTCTTGTACTGTGCAATGTGCTCGCCATGGCTGTCGATCCAGTTAATTTTGCAGATAACATTCGGCTCATGACTTGGAATACAAAAAGGTTCAATAGGAAATCAGCGTATCATTCAAAGCTTCAACATCACGTCAGGCGCGCCTTCATGCAACAGCCCGGATGAAC
>JAULKQ010004923.1:0-15090 GCA_032356285.1 Smithsoniella earleae | reverse complement strand
TATAAGTCTTTGCAATGGTTTGATGTAACACTCTTTCTCCTGAATCAGTTGAATTACCTTAACAGACATGATTCTCTGCAGCCTGAAGTTACCGGCCACTGCTCATATGAAGCTAGAAACATCGCCATTTACGCATATATACGTGGAAAACGTATTACTATTCTAACGGTTACAAGAGGTACACAGGAGCTTTGGACATCGAATTTTCGACCTGAGACATCAGCACGACTAGAAACTCACTGAATGAGGTCACTTGAAAGGGTATCAATTCAGCTGAGTCAAGTTGCATGCGCAATTCTGACGAGAGTTTGGCCCCCAGAGCTCACAATGCTTGAAGTGCGCACGGTAGAAATGCCGAACTCTCAAGCCCATTCCGTCGAATGTGCCCACCAGAAAACAAGCAAACAGCATCGACATCGAACGACACCAGAAAATATGAAAGCGTGTCCCGTCCAGATGACTTTATTTTCGTCGAAAGAGATGACCTTTCTTGGTCTGTCGCCCTCACCGGCACATCACCCCTTGGGGCATAACTAATGGGGCATAACTAATGATAATCATGGAGGCTCTATCTCGGGAGTAAACAAGGATTTTAAGTGGTGACTGAATCTGTTATTATGCTGCATTAGCGTCTCCATACTGCCAGTATAACCGAGATATTCGGCCAGCATGTGCAGTATTCGTAGCCTCTTCTTCAGCTGCTTGTGAAGAAGATCTGGGGAACCTTACAGATTCAAAACCACTGTCTATATTTAGTTTCGAACCAGAAAGTTGAATCTCGATCCCGTGGGTGATACTTCCTTCGACATGAATTGCCAAGTGCGCGTTCGAACGCGTTCGCGTTGAACGTATAACAAGGTTTTTTCATGAACTTCAACGATATCCTGGAAAGGAAGTTGTACGATTCTTCACTGGACGGGTATGAAAACTATTGACATTGAAAGTGGAATTGCCAATCTGTTTGTTGAGGAGGAGGCTTTGAATGAACTTACTCCAGCCATCGCGAACGAAACAAAAAAACCACGAAACTCCACCAATCCTCTCCACGTCAAAGTAGAACGACCGGGGAGTTCGCTATTCCCTAGCGGTGCTTCGACGTCAGCACTCAGCGAAAAGCTAGCATGTGGCAACAAGTGAGCAAACTTTAAAGTAAACGATGCACGAGTGTGAGTACAAGAAAGCAGTGGGGTCCAGGACGTAGGGAATGCAAACCTGCTTGACCCTGACTGCTTTGTTAGGGTCTCACACAAGTGCCATAGGCAATCTACGGCGGCATGGAGACTCCACAGAAAATTAAACAAGTCTAGCTGAAGCTTCATGGAAGTCGACTGGAAAACAGGGGGTGCTGAACACACTGCCGTCGTCTTTCAGGTTGTGTGTACAAGTATTTTTGAGGTGAATCATTTACTACTTGGGAACACTATACAGTGTTCTGTGTAATCTGGAGTAAGTTTGCAAAATGATTTGAATCGTCAAACTTTGGATTAAACAGTTTGATCCTAGCACTGCACAGTAAATCCCAAGTGTTTGAATCATTGAGAGCTTGCATTAAAATAGCTACAATTAAATAAGATTGAATTAACCACAGGAGATTGTATGTTATGCATGCAGGTGTGTGGTACTCCTCAATCATTAGAGCCAAAGCCAGGCAATTTACCAGACCTGGCGCTCATAACGGTCAACATAATCACGTCTAGCATTCGAAGAAGTCCTAGGGTAATGTGTAGGATTCATGTTAGATTGGCAAGGGGGTTTAAGTGGGGGAAAGGATTTGGGGAGGCATGCGCCTTGCCATCAGAGGAAAAAGTGAGGGTGTTGATGCACCATCAGACGTTGTCTCTAATTGTTTATCGGGTGCCCAAAATCGCACTGTCCTAAAGGCTATTCTGCTGAATTTTCATTTCACGGGTGATTTGAGGAGACAGTCGTAAGTGTACATCTAGAATCCATTGCTACGGGAAGCTATGATGGAGCCATGTAGACGAGCGAGGGCATTGGAAGGTAGATCTTCCCCGTGAAGCAACCATAATTAATCTCTGTTGTTGGAAGCCATGTATATGACTGTCAGAGCGTGGTTTTCAAGCAACCTACCAGCGTGATGTACGCAAGTGCACGTTTGCGGAACCTAACAGACAGGTAGAGGTTACTCTAGGTTTGAGGCACCGGGAGTGATCACAGAACGATTCATATCGGTTCTCACAATACCACGACTTGTTGATCTGCTAAGTTACAAGGCAGCTAGTTCAAAGCCATCCGCCAATGTGATCCAAATCCAATACCATGATCACGACAACCACCATCTCTCCCTCGCGTCTGCCACATGATGAGACGCATTCCAACTTCACAAACGAAGCGCTAGACTTACATTATGCTCCCGAGTTTATCGACAAGAATTCATTATTTTATACAAGCTTCGCATGTACACACGTTCGCGGGGTTACTTGCACACACAGCTGAAACGCCGCACATGCCTACTTATTATCGTTGCACTGCGGCTTGAAATTGTCGTTCATGACATCAACTTCGCAATTTCTTCTGGTGACTTGCCCTTGGTTTCTGCAAGCACGTTGCTGACGTACACGGTGCCTACGAGACAAACTGCGGAGAAGAAGCAGTAGATCGGAGATATGCCAAATGATGATACTGCTTGTAGGAACAGTTGCCCTAGCATGAAATTGCACACCCAATGTGTGACCATAGCTAGAGAAACTCCCCTTCCTGTACAGAGTGCTTGTTATCAGTAAAATTTAGTTTCCTGATACTATCCTACAGATGCTATCAGCGAGAACCACACCTCTAATTGAGCTTGGAAGCATTTCTGCTGCCATGAGCCCTGGAACTGGTCCTGTTCCAAGAGCAAATGCCAGCACATACAGCAAGGTGAAGATAAGAGCTACAGGCCCAACAAAGGAGGACAATGCTGGAAGGCCAAATGCAGCTGCCATGACTAACATCGAGATACCTTGACCCAACAGACTGATCTTCAAAAGCTTCCTGCACATAGCAAAGGGTTGCATGGGTACCAAAACCTGATGAAATTGGATCCTCCTCTTTATGAAATGGGCCATGGCACTCAGTGGAATGGACTGGCCAGGGACAAATGTTAGAGTGTGCACATGAATAAGTGAGCTAACCAAGTGATGTAGAAGGTTGCTCAAGTTAGAAACAGTGTGCCAAAACCTGTGCATGGTGACTGCAATGGTGTTGATGTCATCTTCATGGCAGCTGCCACCTAGAGAGTTGCCTGAAGTCCTGCAGAATCTTGCTCACTCACAACAGATTACTCCATACATACTGTTTCAGCAACTTAATCAAAGTGTCTACAAATGCATGACAGTTAATGGCACCATTTGTTGTCCCTCTTTGTTGTCCCTAACCTGACAATATACAATCAACTGGATAGGGTTCAAAAGCTTGGTTGCGTTAGATTCATCAGTCAACGGTCAGCCTTACCAGGCCAAAGGACGAAGGATCATGTTCAATTACGCAATGTAGGAGAAATTATATGCCACGGCGGTTTCCTGCTGGGTTCGACAAGTGTTCTATAGAAGAGTAATGACGGGTCTGGGTCAAGGGACGGGTCAATACGAACGACCTGTGAACAACGAATCGTTAAGGAGACCAAGCCCGCCTTGCGTTTTTGCATCGGGAACTCTAGATTGGAGACAGCTGCCTCAACGTGTAACACCGCTATCCTGGAATAAGGAAAATCTGCAGCACACGTTTTCAAAGACGATTAGATATATCTTCAATAGTCAAACGCTTACTGGCATCGAGATGAAAAAAGCGGACGCAGTACAATTGAGCTATTCATCAGAAGCTCGGTACGTACTTGCGTCCACTCTTGTCCATGAGTGTGGATGCTACGATTGTGCCGACCACGTTGACCATGCCCACGCAAGCTGAAGCTAAAGCTTCGCTTGGAATTCCAGCATCCCGGAAAACTGAAGAAGAGAAGTAGACAATTGCATTGATCCCGCTGAACTGCTGAATCAAAAAGAGTGAGCACGCAATTGCCACCAGGCGCCCATTGACACCAGAAAACATCTCACCCCAGCTAACTTCACCACTGCTACCTGTATCCTTATGAATGAACTTAACGTTATGAGTTACATAGAGGCTACGACGTGCTCATACGGGACTCTGAGCATACTTTGACGGAAGATCGTACCGGATGATTCAGAGTTGCCCTGAAATAATTCACCAGCGTAGTTTGGGCCCCATAGTTGCTTGGCTGATGCTTCAGCGGCTGCAGCATTCCCTTTAGTGAGGAGATGGGGCGGACTTTCCTTTCCTGCAAACATACCTGCAAGCAGCGACAAAGAGATTATGGAACTGAAGGTGTACTTAGCTTTTGAGTGCGACTGCTCCTTCTCACAGTTCATTGGACTGAAGGTATCGCGACGAACCGATGCTGAGAAGAGCAGCTGGAACTACGGACATCAGAAACATCTCCCTCCAAGCAGTAACAGGTAGTACAACGTTCACCACCAGAGCAACAAGAATGCCGATACATATCATTACTTGATTCCATGATCCAAGTGCTCCTCGGACGCTAGCGGGTGCAACTTCGGAAATGTAGAGAGGGACGAGAGCAGATGCTAGACCAATGCCGATGCCAATGACAAACCGGCCTGCAATTAGCATCGATGGGCTTGTAGCCCATGCACACAAAAGTGCTCCGCCTATGAGGGGGATTGTGTCCACCAGGAAGGCCTTGCATCGCCCCAGTGTATCTGCTAGGACGGTACCGGAAAGAGATCCTACCGCTGCGCCCGCAAGTGAAATACTAACCACCTGAAGGCGAAATACCAGTTCCAACTGTTACGGAACGCTTCATTTGTCATTCATAAGACGTACAAATGCTGCCGAAGAGTATATCCAAATTCGGTTTGTACGTCGCAGTACGAGTCCAGGATACATACCAGGCCTTGCAGTGCTACATTGTCGCCAAAAGATAGCTCCTGTGCAATCTGAAGCAAAGGCCCATTAACAACACCCAGATGATATCCAAATAAGAATGCACCTAGGCACGCAGTCAGCACTGCTTTGTAAACAGCGCCTGTCGCTCCAACTGGCTCAGCGGGAACTTCAACATCATCTGATACACTGGCACGCACAACATGCAACTCTGCGCAAAGAAAATTCAATGTTATTCTTGCATAGTTCCAAGGATTGGACGTGGTTGGTTAGCACAACCAACTATGGTCAAGGATGAAATCATGCATCAGATTCGAGAAATTTGGTCAACGATATAGACCAACATGTATACGGTGCATTGTAAAAAGGATGCAAGTGTTTATTCTTTGGGAAAGTGCGTGTAAGATGACTACTGTCAAGCTTTACCGGATGTAACGGGTCGTACGAGCTTCCTTCCTCCGAATTGCACGGAATGCGGCCATTCCTATCGGCGCAGCTGGTTTAACTTTGAGTGGGCTGGATCTACGAATAAAGCATGCCTGTGGGATTGGTCTAGTGATTCCAGATTTGAGAGCCATTCCTGCGATATTCAGTGTTCGATGCGCTAATGGGAACGCAAGACAAGTAGAGAACACTCCAAGCGCTAAGGACGCACAACGCGCCAGAGGTGTCTCTAATCGAGTATGTAGGTGCAGCTTGACCAGACAATATCAGGTTGAATCCCCACATCGAATCTTCGGTCTGAACGCCATGGGATCGGAGGGTCCCGATATGTTGACATTGAGAACTCGTTATATCGGCTGCTGGACGACCGCCGAATTTTGACACGCGCCACTTGATCCTCAAACATAGCTGGGGTCAAGAACGCAAATAATGAGCCATGGAGAACGCAACTATTTCCATAACTAACTTGCAGAGAAACGAAAGCGTGCAAGGACCCTCCATGCAGTACCTTCGTGGTCGCTGGCGCCGCTTAACAGCCGGCAGGTTAAGTAACTGCACATGCTATCTGATATTCAATATCGTCATCTATTACGTGCCAGGGCCGGGATCCTTCACATCGGTCAACGGCAACAGATTCGGGAGGCACACCGCCCACAGTGAGAGTAAGGCTTTCAATATTTCGATTGACTGAACTGCGCATGACACAAACTTGCGTGCTTTGATTGGAGTTTCGCAAACGCAGTAATGCCATGTAGCAGTCGGACACAGTCCCCAGACGTGGACAGCAAGCAAAATGATTGCTAGATTAGAATTAACAATATCATCAGGAAGCTTCTTTACTCTTCAAATCAGGACGAATCATCAAAAGAGTGATGAACGGAATGAATTGAGCTGCACCTGAGAATCAGAAGAATCTGCACGTCCGTGCACTGGCTGGCGAGACGCACATATGCATCTACAGTTGAATTAGTCGGGCAACGGAGTGAGGTTCGATGAATGCGTACATAAGTGCACCTAGAAGGCAATTGTTGTTGCCGTTGGTTCATGAATTCTGAACATTACGTGCAGGAAAAGCGCAGGGAAAACACTCTTGAGGCGAAACACCAGAAGATAAGGAGTAGAGTGGATACTATTTACAGGAAGCTCCCCGGTGGCGACCAAGATGATCATGCGTGATGGAAACAGTGCATCAAGTAAATTAGCACTGAGATCACTCAATACAACTCGCATTCAGCAATATGTGAGAGATGATCGTCTCAAAGCGAGTCTGTGAGGTCTAAGAGAGAGCACATATCTAGTTATTGTGGGATAGAAGCACCTACTTGTAGGCCAGCACCCGTTGCCGTAGCGAGTTTCCCCAAGCCTTCCTGCACCGTTGTATCCATAGACTATTTACTGGTCAACGTAGAGCGAATGGTACTGCCTGCGCCGTTGGAAAGAGTCAAGTCTTCGTTACAAGCAGGTTGAGTTGGCGCTTTTGCATCAGTCTTGGGAAACAAGGCCTGTGCACCCCGGTGCGCCCTCGACTTAACACAGTAGTTTTACGTAACTCCAGGAACTATGTTATCTACTTTACTTTCCGGCTTCCGCTCCATCATGGAGGCTTTGGCGTCATACACCACACAACCGCAACAGCTCAAGCAGCGTATTTTTCCGCACCCGCGAGTGATACTGCTCTGCACAGAGCCCCAGACGCATTCGGCAACTTCCTTGCTGATCGGTGCACCGCGACAGACTCAGTTCATGCGTTCATTGTCAAGTACCCAACTCCATAGTCTACTACGGATTGAACTGCACAGATCACTCCGGATTTTAGTACACTGTGAACGCAGCAAAACTCAGGAGTAAAGCCCGCACGCTCAGTCTACAAAATCATGCGGCCTCATCACTCTTAGACCCCCAACCCATGGCTCCGGCCACCACACTCAGTGAATGGTCACTTCAGTCCACAGCGTAAGTATCCGGGAAGATTCAGAGCAGGCGAGGACTTGGATATCGCGCGCGGCAGCCCGCAAGTCGCCCCCGCCGCTTCAAAGCGCATCGTCCAGCGGGCGGGGCGTAATAACGCAGCATATCCACGCCTTCGAAAGCTTCCATGGGGCGGGACAGCCAACAACATTTGTTTTTTCGTCCGACGTTTTCTTCTTAAAGAGGATCATCACCATCTTGAAGTACTGCGGACTCAAATCATCGTGCAACGTGCATGGGAAACACCAGGATTCTGTTTTAACAAGCATATTTTAAATTTGTTTGCGTTGGATACTTCCTTCCTGTGCGAGATTCAATTCGAGAAATTAGGCTGAAAGGCGACGGGGACACGGGGCTGTTCTGTTCGCTAATATAGGCCAATTCGTGACAGGCCGTGTCGCAGGCGTGGATATGTTACGGTGACCGCACCTCCGATCCCCCCTCGGCTATTGAAGGTACTGCAAGTGCCGTCATTCACCTCATTGCGCCACATCTTACACCTCGGGTCCGGGGCTTTTCGGCGCACCCCACTACGACGCACTCTGCGTGCTGTAAGGCAAAACGCGGCAGTCAAAATGGCCGAGGCGTCATTGATGTCATCGGAACATAGATTGAAGTGCTGTGGTTTCAATGTGTCAAGGCAGAATCTGTTGCGCGTGATACGAGCTGATCCAGCCCGTACAACATCGTTCGCCGTGGATTCTGGTCGTAGTCAGCCGGTACATTTTAAATACGGCCTTACAAGCAAAGTAACTGAATTGTGCACTCGTACAGCCGTTATGAGATAGCGTGACGCACCCTGCGGCCGTTCTAAGACACGCCATTGCATCGCGCCAGGCGACCCGATCATGACACCAAATGCAAAACGAGCACTTTGTTTCTCGTTCAACATTTATCTTCAACCGCAATCCTCGATGCGCGTACGGTGAGTTGGAAATCCTTAGTGCGTCGAATAGCCCCGGACGCGCGGTACACAATGCGCGAAAAATGCAGCAGCAGCCGCGAAGCCGCGAGACGAAAACAAGACGCGGGGATCTACAGTACAAACGAGTGTGAATGGTTCTAGACCGCTTCCTACATTTGCCTGTCTGTCACACTCTAAGCATTACGTGAGCACAGTAACCCTGGAACCCCCTCTAACCAGACTTCTGAAGCAGTGCCTACGAGCCGCTGTCCTGTAATACTCTGAAGCTCAGAAGCAGAAGAAACTAGAAGGTGCTGGAAGGTGCTCATCCTTGCAATGTGTCGGTGAGAAGCGCATCCATTGTTTTGAGACCGAATTATGTATACAAGAACAGCAATTCTGGTTTTCAGATGGCGTCTAGGATGCTCGTACAAGATCTTGTGGACAGAGAGCATGGTGGCGCACTAGCGGAGGAATAGGGGAGCGCATAGAAGTGGCAGACTGTAGTAGAATCTAGTAGGAGTCAGTAGGCCTGTGTAAGTGTAGAATTTCACAGATTACTTCAAATCAAACTCACTTGAGATATAATCAATGAAGCAACCTGCATACTCCCTTTTATATTGAAGTACAATACAATAAGATACACATCTCACTCAAAAGTTGAACCCCTGGTACTTGTAAACACCTTGCAGACACTTAACCATACGCGGTTCACATGGCAAGGACTGCAGCGTGCTCCTCTCCTTATATACCATACAGTCTTGTGAAATCACTCCCAATCAGTGTTGCCAGAGGACTTTGCATTGAAACGCACAAAAACTTGTTTCAACACAACACAATCTGATTCAGGTTCTCCTCTCGAATAGTTCTTTCCAGACCACTGGTCACATGTCACAACCACGATGTGCGATTCTCAGCTGCATCACAAAGAGTAGTCACTGCTCCTGATCCACTTCTGGAATCAGAATCACCATGTGTAAGCTCTATTGTACACAACTACTGTACACAGATGTAACAACCTCGTCTAATGATTCAGACATATGAGATCTAGAGTCGGGTGGCTGTCTCTGGGTAGTAGGATACACAGTGAGGGTAAGTGCGTCAGTTTGGTACTGACACAGGGTATTGCAGAAGCAAGAAGCAGATGTAGAAAGAGCTGCTGCGCCAGAGGTGGTGTTGTTGTTGTCAACAGGTGTTTTCAGACCCTGTTTCTGAAGTGACTATGTGCTACAGGCAAGCAGCATTATCTAGGAGTTACTGATGAGCCTATCCCTGTAGAAAGATGTGTGGAGATTTGTGACTTTTAGCCAATCCAAGTGTGAAACACTGTAACGCTCTAACTCTAGGGTCAATCAATCCAGGTTCATAGTGAAGCAGATAGCACTTTGTAGTCAGAACAAAAGCACAAATCATCAAACCAATAATCCTATAAGTGATTCAGGCTTATTATGGGTGACAATGCAGAATCATTCATCATCTTGCCCAACAAGATTCTCTGTTGTTTACTCCGTTACCAAAGCAAGGAATGTCGAGAATCTTACATCGCATGTGCGAATGAATTCCTCCGGTGGCTTGTGATTGCTGGCTTGATCATCTTTCACGAGCCATTTGGTGTCTCAGCTATCCTGCTGTTTGTGACAGAGGAGAAGGTGTATCATCATGCATGTGTAGGCATCTTGGAATATGTGTTTGTCGCGGTGTAACAGATTTGTGACATGCAGCAAAGGAGGATTGTTACAGCATTTACATGTGCATCACACTGGTTCAACATCACTGCGCTGCAATGCCGTCTTGTTTGCCACTGTTGTGTTGCTCGTAGCGCCATACTGAAACTCTCCACAAGGAAACAGTTACAACAAGCCTTTCTCCAACCATCGGAGCTAAGTAACGATGAAAAACAACTTATTTGGTGCCCCCCTCTTGTGAGTTCAGACCAATCAAATGATTGTTTCTAGTGTGTAAGGAAGATCAGCAGCTCACGGTGTCAGGTGAGTAAGTCTTTGTTACAGTCTACCTCAATCCAAGGGCATTTTCAATAGACGATGTAACTATCGTAACACTTTTGGACACTGTTGCCGTATACCTACCATGGTCAACAAGAGAAAACTGTTTATTTGTAGTGATTGAGGTGTGAACATAGGCTGGGACGCTGACGTATGGTGGCAATTGTGCCCATGAATGTGGAACATTATCCTGATCCTCAGTGCTTTGCTGTAACAAGTAGAAGAGGCAAGAACGAAATGACACCCTAAATGATTGGAAAGTAGAGCTTTTCGCCGCTTTTTGGTTGGAAAATGTGTCGGAGACTTGTGACAGTTCACCCTGAGTGGGTTTGGTGCTTTTTCAACAGGGTGTTACAGGGTGGCAAGTGCGAGTCCATTGGGGAGGATCCTGTGGCATCCTGCTGAGAGTGAGCATGCGTTACACCCTGTAACGTTGCCTTTGCAACGAACACGCACAGTGAGCCGTGTCTGCCTCACCAATCAATCGTACAGTTCCATTCTCAGATGCTAAGAACAGCCTGAGTGTACAGATTTCCAGTACAGAGAGACATGTTACCTGCAGAGCGTAACTTGTTCACAGTGAATGATGTGCACATGCTTGACGCTGTGCTCTTCTCAGCTATCTATTCGGCGGAGCAGATGGATAGCATGTGCATAAGCCATTCAGCTCAAAACACAGTAACACTACTCCCCTGTTCACACCTCTAGTGATCCTACAGCTCCTGACAAGTAACTCACACTGCACCTTATCTGATTGGATAGGATGGCAATGGATCGTAATCAATTCAAACCCTAGCTTATATTACCTCTGGAACTTCAGCAATGGGCTTATATTTTGCATAAGCAGCAAAGCTTGCCCTACCTGTGTAGTGTGTGTCATTGGACTGCAAATGCGCTCTCAGGACACTATGGGCAGTGACAGCCCTCAGCTCACAGTGAGGCATTACAGAGGCTCTTTTCCTTATACAGTAGCTGCCTAGCACTGGACAACTTGTGGCTGTAAGGTGATAATTAACACTAACATTAACTGTGTGGTGATGGCAGCTACGCTCTGCAAGCCTGGTGAAAACAGCCAAAGTCTGCAGGCATCCAGCCCCAGACAATTGCACAGAGCGCTTAGCTGGTCCGGACCACACATGAGTACTGGACAATCACTTTCCAGTGTAAAAATTCTTTTCCTATCCTGATTTTTTTTTAGTGACTTTGAATAGCAGCACAGGCGAGGAGAGAAAGGTTTGGGCTGACATCCTCACTATTGGGACTCCAAAGGTGCCAAATCTGTATTGGGTTTACTACATTTGTGACCTTAATCATGTCATACATTTAGTGCTTTGCAGTGCTGTAAATCATTTCAACACTCCAGCTCAAAGAATTGTGGCTGCAGGGTACATTGACACTGCAAGACACACTACAGCATTGTTGACAGCATAGGTCACTGCTTCTGATACAGCTGCCCTGGCACTCAGAATACAATACAAGCACATACACATGAGGTGCTACAAATTGGGAAAAAGCAGAAATGGTTTTCAAGCTGTACAATTTGTTCATCACATGTACATGTGAGACCTGATTGGCATCTGACAAAGATCTCATGCAAAGCTTACGAATATCAGTGGCATCCACTAGCTGCTTCTCACTGAGTGGATTGGCAGATGGAACGTGAGCTGATGAGCTACGACATATAAGATGCCACTGGCAAGCCTGTCTTGCTGCACGTTGCAGCAGCTGCACTCCCCATTCACAACTTCACAGGCAGAGTGGCAATGAGTTATGTATATTCACAGGCCACCATCATACTTCTTGACTTACGAAGGTCGCTCAGCAGCAGTGTACAAGTATCTTGTGAATTCCAACATGATAGCTCATGTTTGGTAGGAGGTTGTACGCGGATCTATGAAATTGACACACACTGTACTGAAATTCAACATATATAGGTAATATTGTTTACAAACTACAACAGTATTTGAGGGAAAATCAAACTTCCAGGAGGCTTCGTTATGTGAGGGCAGTTCACTACAAAAACTGCTTGAGGTCAAACTGTTTTCGAGATGACTTGTAGGTTCAAGTGAGCAAGGTTGCACCATCTCCATCAGTGTTTTCGAGCAACGTCTCCTCTCTATTGTGTGCAGCAGGATATCAACTCTCAATTGTATCTGGCAGTTGCACACCTGACGTTCACCTATTACAATGACCTATACAAAACTTTATTTCGAGACGTTTGACAGTTCAGGGGCACTCTCGGGAATTCTCTCTATCATGTCTTCCCTCTGATCGTTTGAAACCACGGAGCTAGCTATGCTCTGCCCGAGTGTTTCGTGACTCTCTACAGTTGCATCCCCATCCTTACCCATCTCTTCTAGCGCTTGCTCGTACATGTTTCCGTAGTTTTCATTTTCAGACACAAAATGATCTGCTGCATCGTCAGAATGAGGCGATTGTGCGCTAATGGTCACTGGTTCAAAATCCTCGATCGCATCTTGCCATACTTCACAAGCAATCGCTCCATCACTATGAGATCGAACTACACGGCGCCTAAAAAACTCTGACTTCCTATTAACTTCTTGAGTACACTTAGAGTCACCGCCAGTTGAACTCTCAGTCACATCACTGTCACCTTTCACTTTTCCGGAGGCACGAGAAGGCAGACCAACTTCACTCACATACTTATGCACGAACACCTCGAAATAATAGTTACCACCATTCCAAGCACTGACCGTCAGCACGGCGCAAATGAACAGCGTGTTGAGCCAGAAGTGTTGCCACATTAGCCACGTTAGCGAAAAGCACACAGCACAAAAGATGACATGCCAGAACATAAAGAGCAGAGCAGCGGCCCAGTTTGGAACACTACGATACAGATAGCCGAAGAATGACTTTGGCTTCCGTGTGACATACTTAAACAGAGTATGGTAGCCACGCTCTTGGATGCGCTTCGAGGATATGACGAAGATCTTAAGGTAGTACGCAACAGCCCATATTGCGTAGGGAGCTAAGGGAACAAGAATAAGGTCACGAATGGTGGCGCGTTCTTGGTTACAGAATTGAGTTTGCGAGCCCTTCCAATGGTTCGGATCTCCAGGAAACCAGCGCGAAGTCCAGGCCACGAGTGGAGGGAACGCATGCAAGAATACGGATGTCATCTGCACACAACATCTTCTTGTTAATCGATTCAGAATCAGATTAGACAGTCTAAAGACACATGTGCGTCATTTAACGAACTGAAGACTAGCACAACTGACGCCGTGCACGCCTGCTGCCCCCTTTCATGCTTCTTGGGGTCAAACATAGACGAAAACTTCAACGAAGCAGTGGTTGTGGCAGAAAAGCCAGAAGTTTCTCATCTCAGAAATGTTTCCTCTGATCTTTAATAAGAGGAAGGGATACTATTGGCCAAGCACAGATCAATACAGCCAAATTGAACTAGCAATGTGCATTCTACAAACTATCACTATACACATCATCTTACTGTGAGCACATGGGTACTCCCTTGAACAAGATTGCTGAAAAATCAGCAAAAGCTAAGCCAAGGCACAAGTGATACACTGAGTGGGGAATAGAAGGGGATAATCAGGAGCAAAATAGGCCACGTAAATTGGACATGTGTACAAATTTCCAAGTTACTCCAAGGCAAGAAGGTCATCCTGGCTCTGGGGCTATTCCGAGCACAAAGGATTTCTAACTCATTGTAAATGCATTGACAATTATGTTTGAGGCTACGTGTTGAATAACGAACATCATGCTCATACTAAATGTGGTATCAACATTGGGCCGCTTGGGGCGATGCAATCGGCATTCAACTTTCGGGCATCACAAGTTTATATAGTCATCAAGGTGCACCCCCTTTTATACCTGAATACTCACAGTAATCACCTCAAAACCAGTCTCACTTGCACTCTATGGCTACATGAGTGCACAGGTCCATTAGAAGTAACACCATTTCTAAAAAGTACAAACCCAATTGGATGACAGTCCAGACGGAATTGTCTGATTTAGATCAACTCAAGACGCTCAGCAGGTTCTGCCTTCACACATTCAAATCACAACAACCAAATACATAGTATGATGCCAACATCAAGCCCTAGAACACTGAGCACAGCATAATCTCTCACAGCATGCTAAAATTATTGACATCAGTAGGCAGCACAGATACTGCATCACGTCTGCTATGTGATGTTCTTTCCCACATTCTAGGGGATGTAAAAGGCAAAGAAGGTGTGCAAAAGCTGAATCTGGTTGCTTCCTACTGCCTGTGCATTTACAATTGGTTCACTTTAACTCATACCCCAAAAATTCTGGATTTGGCGACAAGTTGGAGCGAAAACGAGTTGTCGATTTCGTTATAACTTGACTTTGAAATGAATGAAGACGACATGACGAGTTGAAAAATTCTTTCATTGGAATCTAATGATCAAGATGTGTAATACCACCGATGTTGAGCATTACGACGAAATCAATGCTGAATTAGATACTTCTCCATTCACAAGCGAACTAGTTACAAGTCATTCAAGTGAATCAGCTTGAACTAAATCTAAAGTCTCCGGACATTAATGATTTATTAATGTCACGAGCTTTCACGGTAACGAAATTATCTAGCATCTGGTCTAAAACCGAGTTGCACTCAGATATATGTGCGTACTTCAACTCAAGTCGAACTGCGGTGCCTATTGACATGAGCAGCAAGCTACTCTATTGTAGCATGGCTATCACTGTTTTCCAAGGCCTAAGAGGAATACTTTCTCAGAGACCATGGTAGTATAGCTCTGATGCTGGCCACTGCCCACTTGGGACTTTGCAATAGTTGGAACCATAAATGGACAGAAAAGTGCAGTTAATCATAGCAAGAATGCGAAA